>VDFB02252141.1:0-44824 GCA_007258455.2 Sequoia sempervirens
TGGGATTCATGTTTACAACATGTATTTATTATTTCCCAAATATTTTCCAACTACCAACCACCCACAACTAAATTTCTAATCAAAGTTGTAACCTTAATGAACTTTTGACAACTTTCACAATGACAACTTTTACAATTTTGACAATTTTTTGACATCATTTGCATTATGAATCCAAAATATTTTAAAATGGTCTAGAATGACTCTAAATGATCATTACTAGTCCAAAATGACCTTATTTACATCAAACAACACAAAACAAGACAAAAACCCAAATTTGAGCATGAGGGTGCTCTTGCACCAGCCAAACATCCTAATAAGGGAAACCTCGATGAGTGAAACTACAAAATAGAGAATGAAGAAAATAAATAGATATTGGGGGTCGGGTCCAACAAGGATGGTATACTAATCTTGAGAATCCTAAAACTCTGACAAATGAAAAAATAAAAGAGAGGAAGAAAGAGGGGGAAAGGGGGAAGGAAAGGGAAAGAGAGAAAAGTGAGGAGACAAAAGAAAGAAGAAAAAAGAAAGGGGATCCCCATTTTGCTAGAAAGCAAATGGGGTGTGGGTGCAAGGTACAAAAAAAATAACCAAATAGATAAAATGCTAGAAACATTTCTTCACCATAAAATTCTCAAAGACCTAAACTCAAAGGACATATAAATTCATTGTTAGGGAAAGAAGTATATATTGATCCAAGTAACAAAACCATCTTATCTTTCCCAAGGATACTTTAATCTCATAGTGTGTGTAGATGATATATTTATTCAAAATAGGCCTAGGTAAAATGGAATGACTTCATGGGAAAGAAAAAATAATTTGACCCTATCTTTCTCCCAACTTTTAGCTTTATTAACATATATTTCATGAAGACCTGGTTGGTGTGACCTAGGCATAACTCTGTTGCTATCCAAGCATCTATAGCCTCAACATATATACCTTTGATTCCCTCAAACATAACCCTACTACTAGCCAAGTTTCCATAGCCTCGACACAGATTATTTGAATCATCCATTTTTAATTGATCATCTTAGTAAGATTTTCTTTACTCCCCTTTTATTTCAAATCTTTCACTTGGCATTGGGTTGGGAACCATAGTGGTCATTGAGAAAGATAGAAATCTTTAGATTTTACTTGACCTAAAAGACCATTATCTCCTACCCTTTATCCAAAATTTGAAATTCTTTAAGATTTGTGGATTGTAAGTTTCATGTGACCTAGTTCAAAGATTCATTGGTTTCATATCTTCAAACTTTTAAGACTTCCAAACATAACAAGAAATTAATAAACCTTGTGTTTGATTATATGGGAGGTTTGATAAGGAAGTATTAAGAGATTTTTCTATGTGATTGATATAGAAACCTTAACTAGATGAACATCTAAGAAAAACTCACATAGATCTCCTAAAAAGAAAAGGAGGAACAAGGAAGAAAAATAATGCCACAAAAGAAAACAAGGAAATGAAAACATGAAAACAACAAATGAAATGACTAGAAAAGGAAAAATCCTAATCTAACTACATACAAGAGAGGAGATAGAGTCCCTCTAAGATCCTAAGTAATATTTAATAAACTTTCCATTGACATGTATTAGGGCTGGTCAAACTTTGAATGGTTTCCATTTTTCTCTTTAGATTTATCCCAACGTAGGAAAAGATCTGAAATCCTAAAGGACTTGACTTTGGATCTTTTTTAAAACCATGTTTTGACAACAAATCGATGTTTTAAAATGCACTCTATAGTAGTTTTTCTTCTTACTTCTACATCTAACAAATCCATTAATCTTATCTAGACCTTTTTGTCTGTTTCTAGATAATTTTCCATGCATTTTAAAGTGGATATCCTAAGGTTCATATGAAACACAAGTTCTAGGCCATGTACCAATTGATAAGGGGATGTCCCTAAAGCATTTTTGATCCTAGTCCTATTTTCCCATAGTGCAAACTTGATATGAGAATGCCATTCTTTAGGGTTTTTATCTATTAATTTCTTAATGACCTCTATCAGGTTTTTGTTGGTAGATTCTGCAACCCCATTGCCTTGAGGATAATAGTTTGATGGGTATTTTAGTATTACCTTATGCTCAAAATTCCATTGCAATAATTGAGTTGATGAAAATGAAGGGTCATCGTTATATATCATAGTGAATGACATTTCAAACTTGGTCACATGATAGATCCTCTAAGAACTTGATCACCACCTCAGTCATGCTTTTCCTATAGGCTATTGCTTCTGACCATCTCATGTAATAATTAGTCATTACCAAAATGAACTTGTGTCTTATAAAAAAGTGGGAATTAATCATCCCTATGAAGTCTAGACCACAATGGATGAAAGGACATACCTCATACATAGGTTGTAGGGGCATGGGTGCATTTCTTTCTCTATCATCCCTTGCTTGACAAAAATGACATATATTCACATGTTGATAGGCATATTTAAACAATGGGGGCAAATAGTACCTTACTCTCAATATCTAGTGAGCCGCAAATTCTTTTGAACCATGCCCTGTACCAAATTTATCATAAAATTTTGCTAGGATTGAGATAATCTCATATTTATTCAAGAATTTTAAATAAAATCCTTCATAATTATTACAATATAACGATCTAGCTTTCATCATATATTATTTTCTCTTCATCCTTAGATCTCTTCTTTGGGTTTCATTTAGGTTATCTAGGCACCTATTTTGCAATAAGTAGTGAACTATATCCCTGTACCATACATCCAAAGTAATATCCTGTTGAGTTTATTGTTGGCATACAAGTTGCCTTTCTACCCCAACTAGAGTCTTTGAAAGCCCTTGGGCTCTCACAAATTTCATAGGTTGTATCTCCATGTCAAAATCTTGGAGGATGGGCATCCATTTTCCTCTTCGTTGCCCTAACTCATTTTGCATCAACATAGACTTAACTACTACATCTGAGACTATCACAATTACCTTGCTTCTTAAAATGTAGTACCGAAATTTCTTTATAGCCTTTACTATACAAAAGGGTTTCTTATCCAAATTTGGATATCAAATCTCTACATTTTTGAATAGGGGACTCATAAAATCTATTGGCCTCTCATCACCATATTCTCCCTTTTTGAGTCAACACACCCGCACAAGAGTGGTCTGAGGTGAATGTGCAAATTTTAAAAGGCTTAGTGTAGTCTAGGTTGGCTAGTACAAGAGTGTTAGTTATAGCTTCCTTTATCTCCTAAAACATCTTCTTGTCTTTTGAGGTCCACTCAATTTTTGCATCCTTCTTTGACATATCATTTAGGGGACATACAATCTCTGTTAACCCATTGATGAATTTTCTAATATATTTTTTTTCAAAGGACTCAACTCTTTCCTACTATTGGGTAGGGACAACTTCAAGATAGATTTTATTCTTTCTGGGTCAATTGAAATTCCTTTCTTAGAAATATTGACTTAAGAGTTTTCCTTCTATTACCAAAAAAATACACTTCTTAGGGTTAAGAGAAATACATGATTCCTTGAACCTCTGGAGGATCTTGCACAAGTTATTCACATGATTTACTTTGACCTTTGAAAATACCATGATTTCATCCATGTATATAATGATGCTTTCTCTGATCAATCCTTTAAAATGTATGTCCATATCTCTTTGTAAAGTTATCCCTACATTGATGGGACTGAAAGGCATTTGTCAGTATGCAACTGTTCCCCACTTTGTGGTGAAGGACATTTTCAATATGTCTTCTTCTCTAACCATGACCTAGATGTAACCTAAATATCCATCTAGAAATGAAATCATTTGTGACCCATTAAATATTTGAAGGAATTCATCTAGTGAACACAATGGGTAGTTTTCCTTCTTTGAAGCTTGGTTGAGATTTTTAAAATTGACATAAAGCTTGATTTCTCCATTTTTCTTTCTCATCGGTACAAAATTGGCTACCTAGGTTGAATGTCATACTAGATATATAATCCTAGCACTTAAACACTTTTGTACTTCCCTTTGTATTAATGGCTCTAGCAAGGCATTAACCACACATTTCCTCTACTTGAAAGGTTTGGCCTCCCAATTTAGAGGAATGATATGAGTAATCATTGAAGTATCATATGTTTTCAAATCTTTGTAACTCCAAGTGATAAATTCTTTGTAAGATTTCAAGGTGGTTACTATTCCATTTTTTTCCCTTTGATGTACAGACCAAGCCAATAAGAACATTGGTGGGATTAAGGTGTCTCAACCTTTGAGTCTTAGCAGTATTTTTGGGATAAATATTTGTGCAAATATTGATATATTCTAAGTTTCCAACTATAATAGTTGTCATAGCACTTTGTGGGACCCATTGGGGAGAGTTATATCCTACATGCAAGGTGTGGAGCTCAATGGAGTGCCACTTGTCACCCAAATACTTATTTGAAACATTGTTGCTTGTGCCTACTTCATAGAGGTGCACCATAGCGACACTTGTCACTTGGGTGCTCATTTGGAGAGAGGAGTTTGTAAAAACTTCTCGGAGTTGCACAAAGGTGACATGTGTCAAGGAATGTCAAGTTAACTATGGCATGTACCTAATTTTGTAGAAGTTGGTGCCGACTTTGAAAAGTAAAGATTGGAAGTTACTATTTGCAATGGGAGTTGTGTATGGATGCAATTTTTATTCCTTGGAATGTGGACTCCTACATTTTTTATAGGTGTTTTTTTTGCATGTGCATGTTGCATGCTTTTGTATGTAGTTCCTTTCTTGTTGCATGTTCATGCATGGTCATGCATTTAAGGAAACTTCTATCCAAGCCATTGTATACTCTATAAATACAAGTGTTTTTCTAGAGAAGTGAGAGAGGAGAGTTTATTCACAGGTGTTATGCTGCTCACACTTTATCAGAGATGGAACAAGATGTAAATCTCTTGTAATGACCTAGAGCCTGAAGAATGTATTGTAACTACTTTTTTTTACTGAATAATACATTAGCTATGTGGTTTTGGAGTGTGGGGCTTTTTACTAAAAATGATTTTTCCAACGTAAATCTATGTGTTCTTTCTCTTCTAACTTTTTCTTATTGTTTAATTTTATGTGTTTGTAATTTTGTTGAAACTAGTTGATCTGAAAAGACTTGAAACTTAATTTCAGCCTCTTTCCTTTAAGAATTAATAGTGGGAAATATAACTATGATGGTTTCCACTTTAAGGTATAGTAGTATATGCTTTTGATATTCCTAAATTAAATGAATGTTACCAAAGACACAGACTGATCCTAGATGGTCTTTTCAGATGCCTGCTTTTTCCCTTCAAATTGGTATCATAGAATAATTCCAAATTTTCATGTGCATGTATGTAAGCTGCATGTACTTTCATGTGTGCTACATGTACTTGCATGGGCTTGCATGGTAATGCATGTGGTGTTTTTAGTTATGGGTATTTATTTTGGTGATTCGTTAGCCTTGGAGGCTTGAGGGAATCTAAGCTGAAGGAATGGGCTAATTGTTAATCCTTTGGTGAGTGAAACATTTGTAGTTTCTTTAGTTTCTAGAAATAGAAGGAACGAAGAAGGATGGTTCAGACAAAAAGAAGTGGAGTTGATCGCATTGAAATGATGTTGATCTGGAGCTCTTGGTTAGATAGTTGAATAACCCTTTTGCATGGTGATTATTTTTCATTCTATGGTTGTGTGCAATAGGTTTTTCATATTGGGTGTCTTAGATGGGATCCTTGGTCATATGAAGAGACTTGTGTTGTTATGAATTTAGTTTGGTGTGCCTATGTTGGGTACTTGGTTTTAACCCCTAATATTGGAAGGCATTGTTTCAATAACCCCAAATGTATGTAGGCTTTGAAGTTAATCATTAGATGATCTAAAAGCTTCTAGAATAGCATAATTCTCTCTCAGATGCATGTACATGGTGGTGGTGGAGTTGGCTTAGATATGGGTCTCAAGTTCCTATGCCTCTATTTTCTTGATGGATTTTTGTACTTTCATGATGAATTCATGTTCCTTGGATCTAAGGATTTAGTAGATTTTTCATTCAAAATCTATGGTTATGCATATTCAAGATAATCCATTGTTCTAGATGAAATGTTATAGTTGCTCTCCGACCTTTGGGTCTTCTAGATGATAAGTGGATGTGGATTTGCATGTGTTGGAAAACATGGTGGTTTTGTAATTTTTCTATGGTAAAAAAAAACTTGTGGTTTTATAGATCTATAGATAACTATCTTCTGGGTTGTGGTCTTTGAATGATTCTAGATGTAAGATAGTTATAGCTCTACATGCATGCTTCATGCATGGTTTGAGGATATATCAGATCTTCTCTATATGGAGATGTTGGTATATGTTAGTTACTCAAATTTTTTGTGGTGAATGCTTGGAGGGTTCCTAGACTATTGGAAAATCAGATCTGTTAGTCATCTAGTGTTTGAGTCTTGAAAAGCTACACGATAACTTCTTTGATATCTCAGTTTTGTATGATCATTAGTGTGATGATGGGTTTGCATGTCACCGTGATTGGATCTACGAGTTATGTAATCATGTGGGTAGGCCACCTTTTCTTGATTATAGTGGGAGAACTTAGATGTGGACTATTTATATCCATGAGGTTCGTTTAGTGTGTTTGTAGACTGTATTAGTTGATCTTATTTGTGATCATTTGTGTATTGTTTTGTTGCTTTGGGATGAGAGGATGGATGGTGTTGAGTACCTAGATATTCAGTTGTTGGGATCTATATTATGTTTTATCATGATGTCATGGATAACTTGGATACACTATTTTATGAGTTGTGACAATAATGGTGTATTTCCTTGCATTGGAGATCTTGGTGCCACTTGATATTATTGTTAGATGGACTCATGGGTTTATGTACCTGGAGGATATTTAGATTAGGAGATGAGTCATGATGCTTGGAGAGTTTGGTATCATTGTTCAGTGGGAGCTTTAGCAATGATTGTGGATTCATCATTTGGTGATAGATGATCTACTTTAGTGTTGTAGATGTTACTAGGAGGAGCTCTTAGATATTTTTGTTGCAAAAGGGTTCTTTCATATTTGCATGGACACTATTTTGAGATGGTCATCTTCATGAGATTGAAGATGTGTGCCATCTTAGAGTTATGGAGGACTCTTGGAGTTTTTGGTTGAGGTATTGATAATGCTCTGATAGGTGATGTTGGTTTAGAGTATGTTGTTGGTATGTCATGGTATACTCTTGATGGTACATTAGAGTTTTGGCATATTACATTGCTCTTGAGACCATGGTTTGTTAACTTGGAGCATGTGATCTCCTTCGAGGAGATGGTGATCTTCTATTGAGAGGATGGGTTCTAGTGTTGTGCCATGATGGATTCTTGATTACACATTAGAGTGTTGGCATGAGACTATTTAGATCATGATCTAATGATAGGTTCTTGACTGTAGTTGGAACTTTTATAGTGATCTAGAAATTTCTCTATGTTTTGAGTACATTCATCATGGCAGAGATTCCTTGAGGGTGTGGTGGTTTCATTTGGATGCACCATGGTTGATTGCAGTTGTTGATTCTCCATGTGATATATGTCAGAATATCAGTGTGTGTCATTGTCAAATTATCATTCTGTGCAGATCATGTTAAATATCTTTGTCTTCTCAGCTATCTGTCCTAAAATCATCTGTTTCTTGGAGTATTGGATGTGACACCTTATTTGGAGTGGTTTTGGAGGATTCATTATGAGAGATGTTCAACATGGTTATCTCCTTTAGCATATGAGTTGACATTGTGATGTCATTTATGAGGAGTTTAGGAGATGGTAGTGGGCTGATTTCTTGATATTGGGAAATGGACCTAGTTTGGTCTTCTCTTGAGAAGCTTACATCCATGTGATTACATGATTCATACGTTGTGTTTGATCTTGGATATTGAACAAGATGGGTGTTGTTGAGGCTTTTCTTTTAGGGTTGTGGAGGAGATCATACTTGAAAAAGTTGAGCATTTAGAGGTGTATGTAGAAGGACATTCTACATGTGTATGATGTATAGAGTTTCTCTCTTTGGTCTTGGTTTTCTTCCTTGATGTTCGTGTTCACATGATGTTGGACTTGAGATCATGCAGAGCTATGATGATCACTAGTTTATTGTCATGTGTTGTCACTTGGTTTTGGGTGATGGAATAGAGGTTCCTTCATCTTTGTCCTTCTTTAGATGTGGAGAACATGAGAGAGTTTTGGAGACTTAAAATGGAAGAGCTTGGGAGACTGGTAGTGAGATATGTACTTGTAGTAGTTTTTTGGTTACAATTTATACATGTCATTATGGATGGTTCTTGATATTGCATGGATACATCCTCTATGTGGTACTATTGGTAGACTCAGAGTGTGTTGATATCTTTTAGACTAGACATTACCCATGCAATGGGAGTTCCTAGATGTTTCTATCTTCGTTGACTATTTTGACACAAGGAGCTTGTGATTGTAGTTGATGGGTTGGATATATTGTTGGCATGAGTTTGTTGATGTTGTGGATACCTTTGATGTATGGTATATTGGATGGATTAACATTTGTTTTGGGTGTTATTTTTGGTCTTGTTGTTTTATTAGTTAGATGAGGGAAATCTATTTTGGTTGTGGGTGATCTCACAATACTGACTTACAATTTTTGGCCAAATTGGACACTGGACTGATTTTTTCTAACTAAATCTTCACTTTCGGGCATCTATAGCGGCTAAATCGTGAGGAATTTGAAGATGATGCAAACTAGTAATTTGTGACATTTTTTCTATAGATTATAAATATATTTCTTTTAAAGTTTTTGGAATCAGATTGCACTTCTTTTTCCATCTCATTTAGAAACTAGTTTTTTTTAGTAAACACCATTTTAAGGAGTGACACTCACCATATAACACATAAATTTTTTCCATGAAGGATAAAATTCTATTTTTTTCGAATCTAGATTTGTAACTATGATATATAGTGCTTCCAATTAGTTTCATCTTGTTTTATTGAATATTTTTCCTTAATCAAAGTTTTGAAGTCAAACCAATTACAATTCAGACATAGGCAGACCGTATAACACAACTTTTTTTGTATGTATCAAAATTCATTTTTTTTTGTTGGATCAAGGACTTCAATATCTAGTGTACTCATATTTTTTAGTTTTTTTTGATAATATTCTATTTTTCCACATGTGCAGAACAAAGAGCTTGATTTTCAGTGAAAAACCTACATTCACAAGAAATAAAAAATAAATATAATAATCAAATTAAATTTAATTAAAATTATACTTTTTTGGAAGCTTATAATAAGGACTACATACTTACAAAAAATACATTTTAAATGAATTCATTTGATCCCCCAAAAGGTAAATCAAAAGTGGTTTTTTATCAGCATTTTGATAGGTGTAAAGGAGACTCCGTTATAGGTATGGTTTAAAACTAGTGGGGTTCTATCCAAAAGGGCTTAGTCTAAGGTGGTTTGATTAAACCCTCTTTAATTGGAATCCTTTAAATGGAACTTTTCAAGGCTTAAATCATTATATTTTCTAAAAATATGTGATTTCAGCAGTTGTCAGGATCTCCTAGAAAGTGTAAACCACTATTGTGGCAACACCCTTGTTGTTCTAGCTGATAGTTTATCTTGTTCTCTGGAGGATTCTTTGGCTTCAAAATTGTGTTCTGGATACATGCTTGGAGTTGGTTGATATTCTGTGTAGCTTGTGAGCACAATGGAGTTGTGGTAGTATCCTGTAGCCTTTTCTATCGGTTGGATATGATGTTTGTGTTCTTTAGACTAGTGCATAGACACCATGGCTTATTCCTTTCCTTTGGAGGATGGTAGGAACTATTGCCTTAGATGGTGGACATCTTGGATTTTGTTGTAGCTGGCTTGATTGAAGTATGACAATATTGTTCAGTATTCATGTGATTGCATGTATGGTTGTGATAATGTGTTTTCATCAGTTGACTCTTAGCAACTAAATCTTGTTGATTCCAAGGACTCTTGGCAGGTCTTTGACATGTGGGAGATTATTGGGATTAAGGTGTCTCAACCTTTAAGTTGTATAATTATTTTTGGGATAAATATTAATGTAAATATTGATATATCCTAAGTTTCCAACTATAATAGTTGTCATAGCATTTTGCGAGACCTATTAGGGAGACTTATATCCTACATGTAAGGTGTGGAGCTCAACAGAGTGCCACTTGTCATCTAGACACTTATTTGAAGCATTGTTGCTTGTGAATACTTCACAGAGGTGTGTCATAGTGACACTTGTCACTTGGGAGCTCATTTGGAGAGAGGAGTTTGTAAAAACTTCTTAGATTGAGCCTCACTTTACAATAGTCATGTCCCAAAATTTATCAACTAATGCTCCTCTAGTTTCTTCACAAGCTCTTATCCTGAGAAACACAACTCAAACTAAAGATGAGTTGTTAAGAGAAACTAATGATTTACAATTAGAGTTGGATATATTAGAACAATAGAGAATTAGATAAGTAGCAAAAAGGAGAGATGAGATCAAAAGAAGAGTGGAAATTATGAAAAATTCTAATCAAACAAATAATACCACTGTATCAACATCCCAAAACTAGGCTAGAAGTAGCCATCAGATAAGTGTTCCTTTTAACACTTCCCACATAAACACCTAGAGTAACCCTCAGCCAAATGTTACATCATAAGTTTAGAACACTACAACTAGTGTGACAAATGTTTCTCAAGGGAATACCATCCCTTCCACTTCACAAAATATTCTTGGTACCAGTTCTATGACTATGAATATTGGTGTCTCATTAGGTTCTCAAACAAATAATAGTTATCATCAACATTAAGGTCTTGGCATAGGAAGAGTGTCCCATCGAAAAACTATGTGACATAACATAGGGTTTGGTTCCTATGTGTAAAATACTCAAGGAAAAAATCTAATGGGTTCTTAGTCACATTATAATACCCCATCAAACATAGGGGGTCAAGGTATACCAGTAGTCCAAAATCCATACATATAATAGAATGTCCCTATGAATCAAGGTGGTCAAAAAAATCATATGATGGGAAATACTCTAGGTAGGATGCCTTTGAAAATGGATAGATATAGACAACTTGATTTTTTTGGAATTCCTGGGTATCCCAATCAAGTTCCTGATGAAGTAAGGTTATACCTTGCTATATTATCAAGAAATGATGCAATCAGTGGTGAAGAAAATATTAGCACTTGTCCTCCCTGCAACTCAATATTGAGAAGGGTTCTAGTCCTCCCCTTCATCAAGGTCTGATTTTAACCCTGTATAAGTATGCTTTGGTGTTGAATCCTCATGGAAACCCTTTGGTTGGTATAAATGAGAATCCCGACTGTATTGAAGAGGATAATGAGGAGCAACTTGTTGATGAAAATACTGCTACTGTTGAAATCCTTGCTGTGTAACCTAACCCCTGGCCACCTCCTATTGTCTCTGCTAGGAGGGTGCTTATCCCTACAAAAATCTAGTCCCCTATGGCCAATGTTTCTAACCCCTCAACTCCTGTGTCGTAGAAGGTGAAGAAACCAAAAAGAGACTTAAACCCTAGGGATTTCATTAATATTTATGAGGAAGGGACTCATAATGAGGAGGTGAAGGAGAATTTGCAGGGGAAAGGGAGTGGAGGGAGTGGCGGGAGAAGGTCTGCCCACCTAGAAAAAGAAACCTCGAAGGACAAAAAAGGAAAACAAAAAATGACTGTGTGATGAGGAAGACCTGGAGTATGAAGAGTTTGAAGCCTAGGAGGAAGAAGATTTAGAGGATATGGACTTTAAGGACTCAACTTATGAGATGGAGGAAGAAGGATCGAAGGAGGATAAGGTAGAGGAAGAGAAGGAACAAATTGAGAAATTTGAGGAACAAAAGAATGAGGTTGAGAATGTGTAGGATGATGGGGATATGGGTATGGATATTAAAACAAAGGACTCAAGAAATGAATTTTAAAGAGTAGAATAAATTTTCTGCAAGTTCAGTTTGAAGATATGGAAAAGGCTTTAGTTATGCTCATGAAGGTAACTAATAGACTGATGAGGAGGGCAATGCTAGGAGCTACTTTTGGAGAATCCAAAATTACTAGGAAGCTAAGGAAATAGGGGAAGCTGGATGCCTTGAGGATGTTGGATGAATTCGAGGGACCTGACTATAGAGAATACCTCACTCTCATGGGAAAATATGGGGACTTGTTGAAGAAAGCCAATTAATGGCTTGTTGTTGCTACTTTGATGACTAAGAAAAGTTTTTTGTCCTTTTGTTTCATAATCTTGGACTGCTATTTTATAATAGCTATGATATGGTGGAATACCACCTGGGACACTGTTGACTTAATTAATGGTTTATGTAGATTTAAGTTTTCTAGTAGAATCTTACTATTTTTGATTAGTACTGGTTGGACTATGGTTATTATGTTAAATGATGGCCTGTGAGCTAATCTGGTTGCTATTTTTTGGTTTTTGTTGGTGGTGTTGTTTCCCACCTTTTTTTGGTTCCTTTTTGTCTATTGTTTGTAACCATGGGATTAGGGACCTTCCCTGCTTATCTAATAAAACACATCTTAGCACTTTTTTGAATATGCTGGATGATTTTGAGGTTAAACATGAGGATGGTGTGATGAAGTTATTTATGCAGACCCTAATTGGTGAAGCTAGAGATTGGTACATAAAATTGTTAGATGCAAGTATTGGGTCTTGGGATGATTTAGAGGGGGTATTTAGAGAACAATATGGCACTAATACTAACCCTAGGTTTTTGATAAATGAATTTTCAAGCATAAGTAAGGAAGTGAATGAGTTGGTATTTGAGTTCACATAAGGTTCAATAGGGTGTTTAAAAAAATTCCCCCATATATGAGGCCCAATGAGTCTTTGTGCTTAGTTTTATATTATAATGCTTTATGATCCAAATATGGGTTATGAGTTAAGGGATAAGAACCCTCAATCCTTGAGGGATGCATTTAGGATTGCAAGTTACATTGTAAACAACAAAAATACCTCAAGAAAAGTAAACAAGAGGGATGATATCAAGATCCTATAGAATCCTAGAGTAAATAAAAATAAAATTGTACCCCTAGAGGATAAACTTGATAAAGTGATAAGTGCCTTAAAAGACATTAGTTATAAAGTAGCCAAAAATGATAAGGGTTTGCCTCATGATAGGATAAACTACCAAAGGAAAGAGAAAATGCCTAAGCTCTCAGATCAACCTTATATCACTAATTGGCACAATGGTAGGTATGTTCAAAATAGTCAAAGGATTATTCCAAATAAAACTCTTAATCCTTTGAAAATAAATAGTGCAAATTTCTTGATTGAAACCCATTGGTGTGGTCCTTGTCAATTGCCACATTCTTCTCAACAATGCATGGTTGCTCAGTCCTTGAAGAGGGGAAAACTCCATGTGATGATTATGATAACTCACAAAGTGAAGATCAAGGTATAAATATGATGTGTACAAGAGTTATTTTAGTAAGTGATGAATACTCTTTAGATGAAAGATATTCAAAATTGGATGTTTGTGATAAAACATATAAGATTCATGGCTATACTCAACAAATATTTTTAGATAATGAGGAAGAATATTTTGATAATGTCCACAATGTAGAATTTGAACTTGATATAAAATTAAGAAGGCCCTCAGATGAAGAAATTAGGGCATTAACTGTTGTAGTTGTTGCTTAGGTCAAGAGCAATTACAATATGAGAAACATGACAACTAATGAAGATCAGGGAAAGCTAGGTGGTATTTTCATAAAGGAAGGTAAGGATAGTTCAAAAGTTGGGTCTCCCATTAGGTAGTAGGAGGTTAAAGAAAAGGGCACTAATAAGCCTTGGAATAGAGTTGATCTTGTTAATACCAAGTCCAAGTACAATAAAGAGATAAATGAAAAGGGGAAATAACAAATCAATGGTCAACATAAAATCCCAATGGGCAAGGAATCATAAAAGGCTAGTGATCAACTCATATTGATTGACCAACCTAGTTGTATACCAAAGTATGTCCCAGTAGACATGACCCAACTTTTTTCCCAAATAAAAGTATCAGTTCCTCAGTTGGAAATGATGAGGATAAAGGAACATAAGGAGAGGGAATATTCTCTCATCGATGGAGTAGTTGTAGCCCATGATGTAAAAAGGATGATTACCTTGCTTGAGAAGGGTAAAGGAAAATTAAAAGGAATTGAATGAAAAGGGACTCATGTTGAAGTTCCTGAAGCATTTTTGGGCACTACCCTACCTAATTTCCATAATCAAGTGGATCCCTTCTATGTTACTCTACAGGTTAATGATAAACTAATCAAAAATTGCATGATTGACTTAGGAACATCCACTAATGTCATGCCCAAAGTAACCATGAGAGAATTGGGATTACAAGTAAATCAAGCACATGGGAAATTATTTGCTATGGATTCAAGGGAAGTTCTAGTAATTGGAAATATGAAGGATGTACCTTTTAGATTAGAAAATTTCCCTATAAAAGACTATACAATGAATGTGACTGTTGTGAACATTCCAACCCAATATGGAATGTTTTTATTGAGAAAGTGGGCAACAATAGTTGGAGTAAGCATGAAATTGGACCTCTCTTATGCCATGATACTCGTTAATGGTAGAGATTCCAAATTAATCAAGGAGAAGAGAGCTCCTATCCCCAAAGATGTATACCTTGTGGAAAATGTACATTTTATTGATATAGGCATGGGAAACTTTAAGGTTGTAGATGCATAGTTAATAAAAGACAAAGATACACCTATAAATAAAGAGACGAAGCAACAAGTAAAATAAAATGTCTTGTGGGCTATTTAATTTGATGGATCTTGTTTAAAAGAAGGCTCAGGTGCAAGGGTGATTCTTATATCACCAAGAGGTAAGTCCTACAAATACTTATTCTCATTAAAATTTGAGTGTACAAACAATGTTGCTGAGTATGAAGTCTTATTGTTAGGATTGAAAGTTACTATTAAACACGGTATTAAGGAGCTTAGGGTTTTAGGGGAATCTGAGTTAGTTGTATCCCAAGTAAGAGCTAAAGATGTGTCCAAACATAGAATATTGAAGCAATACAAGGCTGTTATTTGGGATACCATTGAAATGTTTAATGTTTTTTCAATTGACTAGATAGAAAGGCCAAAGAATGCAATGAAAGGCTTCCTTTCCAATATTTCTTTGAGGCATAATGGTATAATCTTTGTTGAAATATCAAAGTTTGAGGTTTAGATAAGACCTATTCTAGACAATATCCAAAATTGGTAGGTGTTCAATAGTGATTCAGACTTGTTAAATTTTTTGCATTGTGTAGATGAATACCAAAGCCGGGAAATTGATTTCCAAAAATTTGTAGAAAAAAATGTGGAAAGGACACCATTTTTAGAAATGAGGTTATCCAACTCAAAATAAATAAGATTCATAGAGGATTGGTAGCCTTAGAGAAACTTTTTGATAATTTTGACAAATATAATATTAAGAAAAACTCTACGCATAAATAAGATTTAGAGGAAATAAATTTGGGAACTGAGTATGCACCCAAGAAATTTTATATTGATAAAAAACTCAGCCCAAAAATTAAAATAATGTTAATTTCCCTGCTCAGGAAATATAAGCATGTCTTTACTTGGTATAGAGAAGATCTATTTCAACATGAAATCCCCCTAAAACTAAATGCAAAGCCTTCTAGACATAAGTAAAGGCCAATAAATCCTACACTAGTTCCCAAAATGCAACAAGAATTAATGAAGCTTAGAGAGGGTGGAATCATAAAGCCTATCAGACATTCAACTTGAGTTTCAAATCTGGTGCCAGTAAGAAAGAAGAATGGAGATATTAGACTATGTGTGGATTTTAGGAATCTGAATATATATTCATTAAAAGATAATTATCCATTTCCTAACATGGAGGCAATGTTGAATAGGGTGATTGGGTGCGAGCTTCTATCCATGATGGATGGATTTTCAAGATATAATCAGGTAAAGGTAAAAGAATTAGAACAATACAAAACTGCTTTTACTACAACATGTGGCACATATGTCTATGTAAGGATGCCTTTTGGCCTAACCAATGCATGAGCAACCTTTGAAAGAGCAATGGATGTTGCATTCTTGGATTTTATAAATATTTCATGGTAGTTTACTAAGATGACGTGACTGCATACTCCAAGAAAGAGGAAGACCATTGTATGGACCTTGAAAAAAATTGTTAGGGCATTAGAGTATGGTATTTCTCTAAACCCTAAGAAATATGTGTTTGGGGTAACAAAAGGAAAGTTATTAGGACATATTGTCTCCAAAGAGGAATCAAAATTGATCCATATAGAGTTGTCGTAATAGATAGGATTCCCCAACCCAAAACTATCAAAGGTATACAATCCTTTTTTGGGAAGGTAAATTTTGTGAGGAGATTTGTCACAAACTTTGTAGAATTGTCAAGATCCATCTTGAAGATGATGAAAAAGAGTAAATCTATATCATGAACTGAGACACCGAATAAGGCCTTCCAAAGCATAAAAGATGAAATAAAAAAGGCTCATATTTAAAAATCCCTAGATTTCTCCAAACCTTTCCAACTTTTCTCCTGTGCTTCATTGCATACATTTATTGTGGTTCTTTACAAAAGAATGATGAAGGATTTGAAAAACCAATTTCTTTCTTCAATAAAACCTTGCAAGCTATTGAACTCAAGTATGACATCATGGAAAAGCAGGCTTATGCTATAGTAAAATTTGTGAAAAATTTTAGACCATATTTGGTGGGTGAAAAAGTTAGCTTATGTGCCTAATGTTGTAGTTAAATATATCTTTACTGAGAAAGAAGTCATTGGGAGAAGATGTAGATGGACCAATAAAATCCTAGAGTTTAACATTGAAATCGAGCTAACTAAGCTTGTTAGAGGACAAGGTTTAGCTAAATTGATGGTTGAATCCAATCTTGAAGCTAACCAAATTAATAAAATTCAAGAAGATACACTTGGAAAGAAGTCTAATGTGCATTCTTGTCCTTGGTACAAGGATATCCTATACTACCTAAAAAATATTTCATGCCCAAACCATATGAGTGATAATAAAAAAAGGACTCTAAAGTTGCAAGATATAAAGTATTTCATAATTCAAGGATGTTTATATTGGAGAGATATAGCAAATGTTATGCTGATATGTGTTGATGAGGAAAAAGTCGCAAGGATCCTTGAAGAAATGCATTCAAATTGGAACTCCTATAAAGTTGATCATGGATAATGCAATGTGCTTCAAATTAGAGGAGTTTTCAAATTTTTTATGGAAGATATGGGATTTCCATATTATATTCTTCCCCTTACCATCCACAAGGGAATGGAAAAGTTGAGTCCAATAACAAGAGTCTCATGAAAATTATGAAAAGAGTGATTGAAAAGAATAAGATGGCATGGGACTCAAAATTAAAGTTAGCACTATGGGCTTACCAAATGACCATAAAGAAATCTACAAAAAAAATCCCCTTATGAGCTAGTATATGGATTTGATGCTAGGCTACCGATAAACAATTTGCTACCAGTGTATAAGTTCATCCAAGAATATGAAGAGGATATTGATGATAGCTTGATGTTCATAATTAGCCAACTTATAGATTCAGATGAATCAAGAAGGAAAGCACAAGACATCAATCTTAAAAAATAATTATAGGTCAAATAGCTATTTGACAAAAGAGCATCAGATAAGAAATTCACAATTGGTGATTTAGTCATGATGTGGAATGCTAGAGTCGAGGGCAAGGGAAAGCATGGTAAATTTGAAGCTCTATGGATTGGCCCTTATGTCATATGCAACAATCATGGTGAGAATTCATATTTTTTGTAAAATATAAATGAAGAGGTGTTGGAATTGTCGGTACATGGATAATTCCTTAAACACTACTCATAAGAAGGGTGTACCCATTCACATTGTATCATAATGTAAATTTTGTATGAGGTCCTCATTTTTGGCTTGGTTTTTGGTTTGCTTCTCCAGATTTTTCTGGATCCTCACTCTATTTCTACTAAATAGACATCCCCAACTAGAGCCACTAGTGGCACTTGTAAAATTTGGTAGTTTTATGGTTTCTAGTCTCTTAAAATTTTGAAATTCCTCAATTATGCAGGATAGGGTATGGAATTCATATCTTACGGGCTCCTAAGCCTTAGTATTTTCCTTAACTCCTAGTGCCCATTTAAACCCTCACACTTTTGTTATATTCTATTGTTGACTAGTTACTAGGGTTGCACCTTGCTTGAGTCATGTCCATTATGTATCGTCCCCATGCATTTAATGACCTTATCTATTTTATTACCTAATTGGTTTGGTCTTTATCGAGTCATGATTTTATATCTATGCCTTGCCTTGCCCCATTGGTCTAAATGCTCACATTTAAATATTATTTTTTCATATGTTGTAATGTAATAAATTAAGTAACTGCCCATGTAATAAGTGGTCCCCGCTCCTTTCTGTGCTTCCACATCAAGAATTTTGTTAAAAGGATGAAGGTCCATAGAACCATGGAAGATGGAAAATTGTCACAAGTGAAGACAAATTATAGGATATGAAAAACCTTTCGGAGGATGTTGCATATGAGCATCACAGAATGTTGGCACATGGTGGGTGATCAAAGGAATTCTACAATCTACAGGCCCATTATGTCATAACTTTTCCCATGATGTAAAACAATGAAAGGACAGAGTATGGTAGTATTATTATGTGGATGAATCCCATTGGTTGGAAATATGGCAGTGAATGCTTCAGGTGAATCAAGCTATCACCCATCATTAATCTTGTACTTTCATTTCCAATGGATGGCCCACATTCAAAATTGATAAAATGGGTAGATGAATGAGCTACCTTTGCATGAATGAGAAGTAATGGTAGAAGTGAGGGATGGTAGCTGGATTTCCTTCATAAATATTGTAATTCAATGTAAGTGGTCATCCTATTACTTGTTTATCTGGAATAATAGAAAAATCTGCAAAAACCTACTCATTTTGTATCGACTTGAGCTCTCGAAAGGTGAAAAAATAGGTACGTATTCCTTGTTAAAATTCACCAGAATTACAGTCCTGAAATTTAGAAAATTGTGTATCTTGTATATGCAAAGGATTATAAAATTTTAGAAATTCACATAAAATTTTATTCCAAACCAATCTAGAACTATGAGCCGATCAAGTGAACAACCCTCTACTTCCAAGAGATCTCTGGAAGAAGATATTTTGGCCCAACTACCGAACTCCTAAAAGTATTCTTCCTCACGGCCTTAGTGTAGTGGATGGCATAATAGATAATGCTAGAGAATGTAGAGATGTTGAGATTGAGATCACTAGTTGGGAATTGTTTCTACATTAGTATGGAAAGAGAAATCGCCATGTCCCTATCTTTAATGTTTGGACTTATGATGAGAAATTTGATTGTCTCAAATGTTTTTGTAAATGTAGAATTCATTATACATGTTGCCTCAAGATATGATGAAAATACAAGTCATTAGGGTAGCAGATGGAAGTGAATTAATGAAAATTAGTAAAGTGTTTATTTCTAAAGTCTTCTAACTAAACAAGGCTGCAAATAAGGCTATAATCCTTAATTATTTCAGGCATAAATATCAGTAGGACAAGAATAGTTTCAGGGTACATCGGCTCCCAAGGTTCAGAAATAAGGGCTTAATGGAAAATCAGTGAGGATTCTTGAGACTGACTTGGATCCTTTCAATGTCGATTCCTTTGAAGAATACTTCGTCAAGACATACTATGCTCTATGTAAAGTATTAGGGGGAGATGCACAACCAAAAATGCAGGTGTCTCTTATGTATATGGTAGTTGATATCCAAAATCATCTAATCAATAGTGATTTTTACTTTTCCAACTTTATAGCCGAGGCCATCCATAAACAACTTGTGGAAATTAAGGACTGCAAGGTGGTAAATTTTTCATGGTATTCTCTCCTATGCCACATGTTCTTATATAGGGGAAGAGGATATTGGAATAAAGCCTTGTAGATAAGGGAAAATTCTCCCTGTGAATGTTGGACACACATCTGGGACAAGGATTGTGACAACTCTAGGTACGTCCTTTTTGAAAATTATTTTGTAAGGGAAGTTTTGTCATGGTTGGGTGTGCCTATGATGTGATTGCATAAGGAACTTCTAGATTTCCTTAGACCCAAAGACACAAAACCTTAGTTGGGAGTTCAACATAATTGGGGATATTATTATCTCTATGCTAACTTCGTTGTTATCAGAATATATGGGTGCCTCGTGGGCCCCCATGTGCTACCTAGATGTGTCCACATAGGTTGTCATTTATGGAAATCATGTGGCAGATGAATGGAATAGATAATTTTCATCTGAGGAAATAGAAGAAGGGATCATTCTTCCCTTACTCCACTGTCTTTTCTAGCTTCACTTCAATAAGAGAAGGTTTAGATAAACTGTACAAAATGTTTAAAGATTATGAATTGCAATAGGAAAGGATAAGGGATTTTGATCTTGAAGGATTCATACATCAGGTTAGGACAAGAATCAAGAGGTTAGCCTTCATCCATCAAACCCACTATAGTGAAGATGTTATAAGAAATTACAAGGATGATCGGGAAGAAGATGATAGAAGGGTGAGGTGGGACACATTTACTAAAGCAAAGGCCACTAGGACAACAAAGAATAAGGATTACCCTGGGGGATATTTTGAAATAAAAAATCCAATTGACAAGATTGAGGCAATCTTAAGAAATTTTGATAGAGTTGTTGGTAAATCCCTAGCCCTAGAGGAAAGAAAAAAATATCATTCTAGGCCTCATTCTTCTACCTTCCCTACTGCCAAGAGTCCTCAAGGGATTATTATCAGAGAAAATGTACTACCAAGTCCACCATAGATTAATCCCCCTCCTCCCCCTCATGTGTTAGTAATTCCCCCTTAGATAATTAATGTGGATTCTCCCCTGAGAGAACAACCTCAAAAAAATATGAGAATAGAAAAACCATTGTTGGTTGATTATTCCCCCAGTCAAGATGAGGGGAAGAATTTCAAGATAACTACTGATGAAGTACATCAGTATATGCCTTCTCCCCTAAGACAAAATATTGTTGGAGTTCTTCAACAAACATTTAGGTTAGATGTTTTAATGGGGAGAGATAATCTTAATGATGTAAGTGAATTGGCACACTCAAAATTCATCTTTGATGATGAATTTGTAAAATCACATGAATTTAAGGATTTTATCCTAAGATCAATGAAAGAGGAGTACCATAGAAGACTTGAATTGGAAAGAGAAGGTTTACCCTAGGAGAAGTATGATGAGGTCTCCAAGAAAGTGATGGAAGAGATGGAATTTGATGCCAAGAACATTAATCCCAAGGAAGGAAGGAAGATGGTGTAGGATAGTGGATTGTTGTTAATCCCAGAATGGGAAATTGATTCAACAATCATTTTTGACACAATCAAAAGATAAGATGCATAGATCTTCTCCTCTAAATTGCAAGCAGAGATAACATTGTCATAATTAGGGTTCAACCAAAGATGGGAAGTCCTTGCACTATGGGATCTATCCCCAAACAAAAATAAACCAGAGGTTGTTGAAGCATCAAAAGACATAAAATAAAGCCTAATTGTAAAGAGGGTGTCAAATACTTCTACCTTTGAAGTAGCCTCATTAATGGTGGATGTTGCTAAGTTTATTGAAGCAATTTCCCAAAGGCTACATGATATGTATGATGAATTGTGGAAGGACCATGTAGCACTCACTGCAAAATATAACAAATTAAGAATGCAAGACGCTTAGGAAAAATTTCCTCCCATTGGTGTACAAGAAATAGGTTCCTCTTCAGTAGAACCTCTAGACAATTTGATAATTGAAAATGAATATCTTAAGGAGAGGATCCAAATGATGGAGGAGAATATGAGGAATGCTCAAGAGGTCCAACAAAAGGAAAATGTTTGTGTAGTGTCATGCATTATGAAGCATGAATTTTCCAAGATTTTAAGGATATTGGAGGATGCTTATACAACATACATAAATTTCAAAGGTGTTATTGTCAAGGTAAATGGGGATCAAGATAGACTTAAAGGGATTTTCACTAAGTGGACCCCAAAAATCATGGCTTTAGAAGTATGTACAAAGGATTTGCTAATTCACCTGACCCTCCACCAAATGTTATTCCCACTTACACCTTGGCTAAGACAACACAAGAGACATAGGAATATATGGATAAGGTAATTGAAAGCGCACAAGTGAAGCTTAATTATTTTGAGCATATTGAAATCAGGACTATGCCTCGTCTAATGAAGGATGATGAGCATACAAGAAATTTGAATGAATGGAGGGAGAATTTTAATGACTTGGTCCGCACTCTCCTCTTAATATGTAAAGACAACAAAATTGGTGTAGATTTATTCAATACTTATTTAGATATGTTGATTAATACAGATCATAACATAGAGGTCTTCTGCAAAGAAACTAGTGAAACTCTTGATACTAAGTATCAAAAATATTTGTATAATGTTGATTTTTTTCTTGCTCATGAATGGCCTTCAAAAGGTATTTTTAAGGCTTGGGATGAAAATTATAATCAACTGCCCGGCCTATAACCCCTTCCATGTATCAATTTTTATGTCTTGTGCACCAAATTTTGGTTATCAGAAATATCTTGGCCAACAATGGTGCCTAATTATTTTTGAAGATTTTGTCAGAGTAATTCACCCCTTGGATTAGTTGGTATTATACTAGGGCAGGTCTACACAACATTGGTAACTGATAAAGAAAATGATAAAATGTGAGATTTGAGTTGTGTTTCAATCGGATCCCACTAACTAGGTATAATGGCTATATGGGTGTGTTGAGTAAAGAATGTTAAGGACATCCTACCAAATATTGAAGATAATATTGAAGAAATCAATGATATATGCCTATATAGATATTTTAAAGGGTTTCCAACAACTTTTTGCAATCTCCCTACGCATTATGAATGCTTATGACCACTAGTTTAATACCATCGTTTATATTTTTTCTTTTGCAAACCCAGGTGGTGCATGAGGATTTTTCTTGTTGCTTACCTTATGTTATAGAAGGGAATTATGAACCTCATTCAAAGGGTTCTAATTCTTAGTCTTTGTAAGTATTTGTATAGAATTAGGTTGTACAACTAATTCTGTTGAAAACATGGATAAGAAATGTTGTAATTTTACTATGTAATAATGATAGATGACTCAAATACTCTGTGTATTGTCTCAAATTTAAGTATCAACCTATCATACTCTATAGTATTGTACACACTCTCTCTTGAATCAATATAATCAAGAATTATTTGTGGTTCTCATATAATATATTATGTTATGGATGCTTAAATTGTTAGATTTTGTTCAAAGAATGGAATAATTTTACTTCTATTTTATTCATAAAAGGTTGTGTAATTACAATAGGGATTTATATGTAGTATGATAATGTTGTTATTTTGTTGGTTTCTCATTGTAATGTAGTGAGGTTATAAGAAGCTAGGAGTTGGTCTGTTGTAGGAGTTTATTTTGTTTCTTGACTCTATTGTGGATAAGGCACTGACCAAAATGATTCACAAAGTTTAAGGTTAAGGCATAATGAAATACAAAATATAAAATCAAAATCTTATTTTTACTGTAATTTCATGTTTTATGCTCAAATCCACACTAAACAAAGTGAAACATAGAAAAATAGGATAGGGGAAATTTCCCAAAATAGAAAAGTGGATCCAAAGAGGGAAAAGGGGTCCTATTCTTCTATTTTCATCTAGGAAATGAGATCCACACCAAGAATTGACTATCAACCCTTAGGTGAGTCAACTCAAGATGTGAATCTACAAATTTCCCCTTTTTGCAAGGACGGGGGTATGAGTCAAACACTTTGTGGAGAAAGATTAAAAATAGAAAATAAACTTCAAATTATGATCTATAAAGTGAATTTAGAAGCTTGAACACAAAACTGATGGAACCTATAGACTTTAGGGAGAATTTGGAAGGGATAAATCTTGCATACCTATCACAAAAAGTGCTTTTTCAAGGCTCATTGAGGACCCATTCGCCCTATGGCAAATGTGTCTTGGCTAGGGATCTAGAAAATCAGTTTTTGGGTTTTGTTCTTTTGTGTCTGCACTCCCAGATTCTTGAATCTCACAATAAAAAATCAAGAAATAAATTATGTAGGTCAATTTCCATAATTTTGCAAGAAAGGTGACAACTTGGACAACTTTGCAATTTTTGTTCTTCAATAGATCTTCCACCTAAAATCTGCAATCACACATCAAAGAGAGAAAAATGTTGTTTTGTTAAGGAATGGGGGTTTTCCTTGGTCAAACCCCGTTTTGGTAATTAAACCTTGAAATGAAATAGAAAAACAAGAAGCAATGATGAATGAACAAATCTATGTAACAACTCACCAAACCTTTTTTGAACCATGGAATACAAATCTAGAAACTAGAATGAAGTGGCCTCAGTGAATGTAGATCTTGATCATGAAACTTCATTAGAAATAATGTCCTTGAATACTTGCATAGATCTTGAAGACTACATCACCATATAAGCTCAAACAACATGCATGATGCAATAAATCTTTGACATGATGATAGAAATCTTGATTGTTGAAATAATCTTCAATAAAATTTGCCCTTGAATGCCTTGAAAATGCTCTTGATCTCATAAAATTGCTATTAGGACTTAAACACTTGAAAATCTAGGTCAAACTAAGTGAAATGACCTCTTATTTATACATATCTTAATATTAATTCCCAAAAGTAAAATATCACAAGTTGACATTGAATTGTAGATTTGAAATCATTAAAATACCCCCAAAAACATATTTTAAAGGGGGCTCCTAAGGAACTTAGGTCTAGGACACACATTGCTTAGTGTTAAAAATTATGTTAAATTAGGGTCATATGTCTAAGTGAGGACCCATACGCCCTATGAAAAATGGGTCTTAGCTCACTTACCTAGGACACACATTATTCAAGGACGAGTTTTGTGGAATGACATTTATGAATGTCGGGTTTTCCTCTTTGGAAATTGCAATTAATTAGGCTTGGATTTGAATTAAAGGGGCCAATTAAGGAAAATTAACCTCAATCAATTGATAAAGCCCTAGATTAGTGTGAAAGTGTAAAGGTGCACCTTACAACACCAAAAACAAAGCACAATTAAGTCCATTTAATTTAAAAGGGCACTAAACTTAATGTGAATATGTATTACAATACTAAATCAAGGCATAATTAAGCTCATTTTATTATTAATTATTTCCAAATTAAGTGTGAAAAAGGGATACTTTTTCCTACACTACAAAAAGTAATATAGATCATATAGAGTGTCCTAAAAATAATTTGGCCAATCAAGCTACCTTCTACAATGTTAGTGTGAATAATTTGTTATCAAAGGCATCATTATAAAGATTTTTTATATATTTAATGATGTTATAGGGGAACCCACCTTGGTTTTGTAGAGCCTAAAGTTTAGAGGAGAAAAATATAAAATCAATCTCCTGTTCATTGGCTATTGACTTGTAGTTTCTAATTATAAGGTTTGGCTAACCTTTAGGAAAACCTAGACAATCAGTTGGAAACACCAACATTACCTACACATAAAAATACCATCCATCAAAATCTTAAAGGAAATAACAAAAAAAGGAATGAAATAGCATCCCTTATTAGGCCTTAAAGAAAAGCCTTTTTAGATTGCATTGTGATGAAAGAGCCTCTGAATTCATACTAAAGAAAAAACTCCAGTTTATTGGGGATTGGGTATCGGTCATACCTCTTCTTACTTGCTAATTTTTTAAAACAATCTAAACAATTTCAACTTGAACACCGATTTTGCCTTTGCCATGCTCATTACTTTGTATTGTCAGGAGTTAGGGATCAGGAATGTAGCTTATTCTTTGTTTCTTATTAGCCCAAAATTTTAAGAAAAAAACCTATTAACCAAAATCTGAAAATGGACTATCCTAGGGAGTAGGGATTCAGGCGTAACGAGTATCTCTTATCCTCATTAGATCTTAATCATTAAGTTAGACACCCGATCTCTGATATCTAATAAAAACCAAATTATTTTCATCGAACATTAGGGATTGGGGTTCATAATTAAAATAAATATTTTAAATATTTCTTTGGATAATTGATAGGCCGGTGATGATGTGACATCTAATTCCCAATAGCAGAAAGTGTTGTTTTACCTCTCTTCTTTGGGGGTCAATATTTGGCAATAACACTTGTTTCTTATCTTTTGAAAACTTTAATGGGTAATGAATACGTTTTTTACCAATAACCAACGACTTATTTTGGTAATGAAAAAGGAGGGAAACATTTTTGGGAGTTAGTGATCGAGAGTGAGGTTTGAATTTTTCCTAAAGGCTTAGGGGATATCCTTGAAGTTTGATGTTCAAAATACAAAGTGTTTTTACCAAATTATTTCAAGTCATTTGTTTATTGGATGTTGGGGTTCAGATCTATGTAGTTTGACACTTATCAAATAATCTTTAACACACATTGTTAACACTCAAAATCCAAAATGCAAAACTAGACTAATAAAACCCTTTAGGAAAAATACATTTATCAAGGACAAGTTAAAGGTCCTTTTGAAAAGCATGGCAAAAGGAGAACCTAAGTCTCGATGTGATGATGTCATAAAAACCATCGACCAACACTCTTAGAGAAAACATGATTTGGCAAGGAATAAAAAGAACAAAAGAAAAAAAATGAAAAAAAAAACAAAAAGAAAAGAAATTGAGGAGACGACAATACCATGCAACAAAAATAAGAAAATCCAAAGAATTGAAATGAAAGTTCCAGTCTTGGAATTACAAGGGAGAAAAAAGAGGAATTGGATGAGCAATGACGAGGAACACCTATAAGTGCACCACAAACCAGACAAAGACTAGATACAATGTGACCAACAATCAAACACGAGGAAATTTGAGGAAAATCAAGTTAAAGTCTGAGGGTTTCTTAGGAATCTGCAAAGATCTTTTGAGTGTTTTCTTAATAATTCACAAGTGATAATAAAAAACCCTTGAAATCAATTTTAAACCTATCCAAAATGATGATTTAATGCTCAAAAAATGTAGGGGTGATGCTTATTGAATTCTCTGACAAGTGAGAGCAACGAGATGGCAAGATGTCACCACCATCGGGCCTCCCAGATTGGGAATGTTATAAGCCAAGCATCCTGATAAGTGAAACCCCAATGAGAGAAACTCTGAAATGGAGAAAAATGGGAACAAATAGACGTTAGGGATTAGGCTTGAAAATGATGGCATATCAATCCTGAGGATCTTGAAACTTTGATAAATGACAAAAACATGTCGAGGAAGAAAGAGGGGAAAATGGGGAAGGAAAGGGAAACAAAGGGAGGAAAGGGAAAGAGAGAAAAGAGAGGAGAAAAAAGAAAAGGGGTCCCCATTTTGCTAAAAAAATGGCATGTGACTGCAAGGCACAACAAATAGGTCATCACTTGATAATTAACTAATTATTAGTTAATTATTAAACACCTTATACTTTAATTAATTAAGCTAAACTTAGGAGTTGTCTTTTTATTATTAGATTGATCTATATTTAGAGCATGTTGTCTCATTGCATTAGATGATGGCACTTTTCTCAATCTAATCAAACCCTCATCTAGGGTTTTTTTTTTTTTTAATTTTATAAGCATGCACCTTTCATTTTAATCATTCATTTAGGTTATTGCATCAATACAATTTTGCAGGTTGTTGAGCACAACATATTGCTTTTACCTCTCTTTTGTGATAGGATAATTTCTTGTAGGTGACTTCTAGGAGCTATTGGGTTCAATCATCAACTCTAACTTGGTATCAGATTTCAAAATCTTCATCTCTTATTCAAATTTTGAGGGATCTAGCCTAGAGAAAAAAATTGGTGCATCTTGAAGAAAATCAAACCTCTCCATTATGTCCGAAGTGGCCCAAAACCTAAAGAATAATTATCGTTTCACAAAAATCCGAGAAGTTGAAATCTGGGAAATCTTTTATTAGGGCATGTTTTCCAAGGAAAAAATTCATACAATTATATAGATTTGTATAATTTATATGTTTCCATATGATCTGTATAGGTTTTGTGTAGGTGCTCAACTTCTTGGGTCAAAATCTAGTGGTCATTTGGTTTTTTCAGCAAACTTTTTTCACATAGTGGTGAGTTTTTTAAAATTCGGTGGTTGTTTTTTAAAATCTCGGCTAGGTTTAATTTGAAGTGGGGGTTTCTTTAAATTTTTGGTGGTGACTGCCTTTCAACACTAACAGATTCCACCTCAGCATGACCTGTATTCCTTTTCCACCAATGGTGGCCACTCAACTGTTGCCCCCTCAGATCGTTATGAATCCTCCAGCCTGGCCCCCACCCTTCACTGTAGTCACATTTGTGACCAAGGGCCAGTTACAGGCACTAAGCGCCCCACCCCTACCATAGCCTTGTCTATGGTCATATCAACAACCACAAACTTTCATCCTAGCCCCCATTTCCAACCACTTGGTTTGCGATAAGACAATAGGCTTATTTTTTTAGCCCCTATTTTTCCATGGAGGGAAAATTGGACAACTTTCAGTAAATTGGGTGTATATTGGGCATCTTGACCCCACTTTTTGCAAACCATATATCATTGGAAAGGTGGTTTTTATTTAAATCTAGTGGTGTAGGTGATTTTTCCATATTTTTCTCTTGAATAATTATGCAAGCCTCTAAACTCAAATCAAGTTGTTTTCACTCAAGAGGTCATAACTTTTGATTCGGTAATTGGATTTTCATGATTCTTGTGGAATAAAAAAAGCGGATTTAGTCCTCTACATAGATCTTAGACCTATTTTTATTAAAAATTAACTAGATATCTATATTTCAATTATATATCATATTTTCCATTTTTGGTCCCTTTCTTGGAAAACATGCAAACAGGTTAATTTTTTGGGGATCGAAGGTGAATTTTATTACATTGAGGGGGTCTATACTGTTGTATTAGTTCATTTATGTAATTTTTCATCATGGATCCAACATATATTTCTTTGCTCACTCCATACTACTATGGTTGAAATAAACAAATGGAGATACATCTAAAGAAATCACAGTTATATAGAGTGACCATGGTACAAAACTTATGATACATTATGCATTTCTATGTCTCATGATCTTCTCTATGTGACCATCTAAAGAAGAGAAAGTGGTTTAATAGGTGTGATGAGTCTTTTGATACATTACACATTTCTATGTCTCATGATCTTCTCTTTCATTTTGAATCTTGCACAACACTTGATCAGATTTGCACTGAATTGGAGTCCTTGTTTGGGAAGAAGGATAATTTGAGAGGATTTGAGTTGGAAAATGAGATTATTGGTTTGAATCCTACAATTTTTGACAACATTGAGGAATTCTTCACTATTACTCAAGTCTCTAAAATTATAGTTGATGTAGTGTGGTATTTAGAAAGATGATAATCAGTTGATTCTTTCCATCCTTGCCAAGCTTGGTCCTGATTATTCAATTTTTGTACTTAGTACTAGATTCACTATGCCTTCACTTGATGATTTTTCTACATCACTCATTACAAGAAAATTTGGTACAGATGGGATTATTGAAGTCTCCCAATTCAAAGGCTCTTATTGCATCACTAGACACTTGAGATATGAAATCTTCAAATGAAAATCCAAGAAACATAAACAAAAGGATTCCAAGTCACATGAATAAAGAAAGGAAACAAATTCATAAGATACCTCATATTATTATTCCTCTTCTAATGGGGACTCATCTAAGAAGTATTGACCAAAATGTGCATATTACACAAAGATAGGACATGATGAGAATGTGTTATGTAAATCAGATTAATGAGTTGAGGCATCTTCTATAGAAGAACAATATTCAGTTGACTTCCTCCCCTTATTCCACTTTAGAACCTTCATAATCAAGGTCAATGATGCAGATCAACAACTAAGAACCATTTCGGGATTGTTGGTTATTGCAGCTTCTCACTCAACTATAGGAAAATAAAGCCTTTTGAAAATAAAACCAAATAATTTATGAGCTCAAATCAAATTATGCAACACATGAATTGATAGGGAAACAAGAACAACATGTTGAGTTTTTTCATTTAAATATTCCAAGAGTTTATTACAACCTTTTCTTGACTAAACATGAATAAAAACACATCTATACCCATGCTTGTTACCTTCAACAACAAGTTATCTACTACAAGAGACCTCCATTCAACTCCAATAGAGAAAGATCACATCAACTCTCCCCTACTTCACTCCTGGGTGTCCCTCCTTGACTTCATAGGAAAAATCCCTCTTCAAAAAATTCTAATTTTTGCTCTTTCCACTTGCTTGAGTCTTTTCCTTAGAAGGGCGTGGCTTTTTCCTAGCATCCTAGCTTGCATTACAACCTCCTCTTCTTCTTGGGCATGGGAAATATCCCCTTATTCAATTTTACTTGACAAAATCAATTCATGTTTCCTTTTTTTCCTCATTAACTCATTCCTTAGGTGCCCAAATTCCTCCACTACCAATTCACAACCAAATTTTAAATGCACAAAGGAGTTACAACATTCAAAGAATGGCCTCCTCATGCCTAGGCGCAGGTCTTCATGTAATTCCCAAAAATTCAAATAAATGACTATTTTTCTAGCACATTCAAGTCCAATTTAAATTAAATTCAAATGTAAACTAATTAAATCCAATTTTTAGGAGTTTATAGGAGAAATAAATTAAATAAAATCATGCCTTCAAAACACAACCAAACCCAAAAATCAAAGGAAAAAAAAATAATTCTTTTTTGGTGTGCAGGATTGCTTGTGCACCCAGATGCTCCTGCATTAGTCAACCACCATGGAACATGGAGTAAAAAATATGAAAGCCCATTCTCTCTTTGCATCCACCAATCTACAATCCAACAGATGGATTCTTGATTCAAGAGCCTCGTATCACATGGATTTATATTCTAGTATGTTCTCTTCATATGATCCTTGCACATTACCACATATTTTGATGAGGAATAACATTTACATAAGTGTTACTAGGAAAGGATCCATATATGTTGATGGTAGCACATTTCATGATGTACTTTTTGTCCCTTCATTATATTCTAATCTCCTTTCCATCTATCATATTGCACATAGTGGGACAAGTAAGATAGTAGAGTTCACACATGATTCAATGCTTATCATAGAATTGCAACGTAGAGATATTCTTGCAATTGGGATAGTAGATCATGCCTCTTGATTGTATTTATTCTCTCAATTTTCTCCTGATGAGGTTGCACTACCATTGATTAGTCTTCACTCTCATGCATCTAGAGTGGATAAGATATTTGAGGAGAATTTTGGACACTTGAACCTATGTGTACTTCCATCCTCCACCTTGGTTCATGAGACTTGTGTTGAGCTTCCACATCCACCACCTCTTTCAACTAGAGAGATTAGTTCATTTTAGTAGGATGTTGATAGTCTTTCAGTTTTAGTTTTGTGGGATGACTATTTCCAAAAATCGAAGAGTTATTTTTTGAGTCACACATTACAAATATTGGGGTCACAATTGAGGATATTCACTTCCTCTTTGATGATAGCTATAGCCCATCTATCAGTACTTCAATGTTGCCTAAGTTGGAGGTTGTTCTACAAGTATCTTCACAATTTTTTAGATTTTCTTCATCTGATTTGGCTTCATTTGATTGAGACATGTGGACCCTTGAGATTTTTTTTGTGGTGTCCATCATGAGACCATTTCTCTTGAGAGATTTTTTTTTACATTTGCCATTGGATGTGTTTCTTCCTAAGGGGAAGACCAATTTTTTTCATTTTTGGATCATCTTCAACATTCTTCTTTGAGCATTCACTTTTGGAAAAGGAGCTACTTTCTTCTAGGGGGATTCATTGTCTCATATCTTCTTTCCTATGGGGAGTGTATGCATTAAAATCAAAAAACAATAAATTAAAATAACATGAAAATATAAATAAAGAAATCAAATTTAAATTCCACTTTACCGATCCCATTGCAAACCTCAAAAAGAAATGATGCGATGTTGCTTCGTCTTTGGATGTGGATGCTAAATCTCAGTAGCATGATAGTATGATTGATGATTGATTTGATTGATAATAGATTTTGATAGAGTTGATTTCCATAAAAATGTGAGATCCCAAAATGATGAAGAAATGCTCCTATTTATAGACTTTTTGAGGAAAAATCAAATAAGAGATGAGGGTGAGGATGAAGACATGAGATAACTGAAAAATCAGTAGAGTCAACTCAACTACAAAATATAAATTTTCATTTTGAAGCATGAAGAGATAATGATGAATTATTTAATTTGATTAATAGATAATTGCGCACATAAAGTCTCCTTTTTGAAGATTGAGTTGACTGGTGGATGGAGATGAAGTTTCCAAAATGAAGGAAAGTTAATGATTTAGGAAAGATTTAGATTCCAAAATTGAGATAGAGTTGACTGAAGAGAAAAAAGATGGAAAGACTGAAGAAAGAAAGTAAGTGTAATAAATAAATAAAATTTATTTATTTGCACCTACATGGATAATTAATTAATTAATTAAATATATTTATTTAGCTACAAAAGAATTTAGAAATTAGTTAATTAAATAAAAAAACATATTTATTTAATTATGAAGAATATTAGAGACTAAATAATTAAAGATAATTGTTTAAAAAGTGGTCAATTAATTAAATAATTAAAATTATTTAATTATATGGATAAGAAGAAATATGAACTTAGAGGGATGAGATTAATCTAATTAAATAATAATTTAATTAGGACAATTTTTAGTGTCTATAGGGGGATCTTGATTGTACTTATATGAATGAAGCAACACTTGGTGGGACATGTTGAGTCCTACATTTCTTTGTCACATGTACACTTCCATTTATTTTTTCTCTTTTGGAGAGGAGTTTTTTTCTCATGAGGTTTTCTCCTTTTCTTTGGTTATGAGATATTTTGGTTTCTTTTTCATGAGTACCTCATTAGGCCTTGTAGTTGGGACCCATTCAACATCCATCATTACATTCTTTATTAGTTGTTTAGTTTTTCCCTAAGTTGATATTAAGGGGTGGTTTTGGAGTAAATAGGTTATCACTTGATAATTAATTATTAGACACCTTTTCCTTTAATTACTTAAGCCAAACTTAGGATTTTATTTTTTATTATTAGATTGAGCTATATTTAGAGCATGTTATCTCATTGCATTAGATGATGCCACTTGTATCAATCTAATCAAATCCTCATCTAGGGTTTTATTTTTTTCTTTTACAAGCATTCACCTTTCATTGTAATCATTTGTTCAGGTTATTGCATCAATACAATCCCTCAGGTTATTGAGCACATCATCTTCCTTTGATCTCTCTTTTGTGACAGGATAATTGCTTGCAAGTGACTTCTAGGAGTTGTGGGATTCAATCATCAACTCTAACTTTATGCATGCATATTGCTCAACCAATATAGCATAGAAGGATTCTTGAATTGATCAATATATTTATCTAAACAAATAAAATTTTGAACCATTTTGATCTCTTTTTCCTACAAGAACTCATAAAATTTCTAAAAATATTTCATGAACTCTTTGAGTGAGACTAGGATCACCACTCATGTAAAAATGATATTATCTAATAGTATTATTGTTCTTATATATATATATTTAGGAGCATTTCTGTTTTTTATGTGAATAAATATTATAATTTAAATCAAATTCTAATACTATGAATGAACTTTATTTTTTCTATAATGTATAGTTTTTTATAAAATTAATTACATAGAGAATAACTTTCAAATTGAAAAGAAATATTTACATGTACTAAAGTCCTTTAATCTAACCATCAATACCTTTGGTTGTGTCTAACATACTTGTAAACAATATCTCTTGAAACCTAAAAAATCAGCAACACTTACTTCTCTAGTAACTCGTTCATACCTAGAACCTTCATCCCCGCTATTCAAATTGTATTTCACTATCTTATTTATTTTCTATCAACCATTTGATTTCCAAAATCATGCTCATTGTAATCATGAATGCATGATGCAAACTTTGACAACCCACCACATTCTAATTTTTATTTAAATAATTAATTTATAGAAAAGATAATCATTATCTCTATCACATAAGTATAAATCTAACAAGTTGCTAGATTACGTTTAAAGCTGGGTTGTACCATAATTATATAAAAAAATATTTGAATACAAAGTAGAATGAATATAACATAATATTTCATGATACATAGAAAATTCCACATGGTATTTGCAACATGTACAATGAATTTTAAGAGGTACACAATACATGAGCTTATGAGATTCAAATATTTTTATAAGATCATAAATATAGATGTACCTCATAAAATTTGTTGTACAATGTTTGATTATATTATAGGTAATATTTGGGGTGTGGTGTGCAATATTAATTATATCTTAATTTTCATATTTTATATTAATAGACGATACTTTAGTGTACATAGAGTGCATAATTTTTTAATTACATAATTTTTGGCATCAACTAGCTTCCTATTGAATCATGGAAGCCTACCATTGAAATCCAAACTATATCACATAGGAGAGGAAACCTTATCTAGCCTTGATCTTACTGCTAGTGTTGGTGTATATATTTCACTTCACCTAGGATAATTTTCATCCTAAGTACAATATAGTACCTATTTGTTAAGATCATGGAAGATATTATAAATATTTAATTTTTCTCTCCTAGGTATCCAATAATTACACATGTTCTCCTTGACTTAAGGTACATAAGTGCCACCACTTCCTCATCAATCCTTGGTTGATGGTAGTTAGGTGCCACATCTATCTCAATTTGACTAAGTTAGCTCAACTCCTAATTAGGATTAGTTGAGACTTAAATTTACACCTCTTAGAATTTGTATAATTAATTTGTATGTGTGTTTTCATAAAATCTAGTATTCCCTTCTCTTGTATACTTGGATGATTTGGATAATTTGAATGGCTTGATAAAAAAATTAACCTAATGTTTCATACTTGATTTTTTAAAATGTAGGTGTTTGTATCTTTTTGGTAATTATTATAGTAGTTTTAGATGTTCCATAGTGTCAAAGAGGCTTGAAAAAGTCAATATTGTCTATTATTTCACCAAAATCAAAATTCAAGAAGCTTGTTTAAAAAAGGGTTTGATCATGATATTAGGAAAATTACTTGTATTTGTGGCCTTTTTAGGCTAAATATACTATGTCATTGTGTCTAGAAGGCCCCAAAAAATCTATTTTCATATAAAGTTTTTTATATTTGGTGTTTGGGGGAATTTGAGGAATTTTTTTTCCTAGTGAGGTTATATAGAGGAATATGGTCTACATATATTGAAAAATAGGGTTATGAGCCATTATATAGACCATGTGGCCTACATAGCTTTCCTAACCTAGTTGTTTGTTCTCTAGACTAGTCATTATGACTAGGAAGCTTGGATTAGTTGTCCTTAGTTAGTCACCTCCTTAGTCCACCACTTGAATAGCTAAATCAACTCTCACACCCATTATGTGACTAGGTCACCAGCCCCCAAAATTATTTGTGCTCTCCCTAGGGTATTTTTTGACAATCATAAGGTGATTTCAAGTGAAGAAGGGTGGTTTTTTGAAAACCAATGATAGTTTTGGAGTTATGAGAGAATATTTAGTCCACAAGGAGAATATTTCATTAGATTCATATTGAATTAAATTCCATCTCCCAACCTAACTCACAATTATAATTTTAGTTTTGGTTATCCATCTTTAGAGGCTACCTTATGGGTCATATTGGCTTATTTTTTGATAATTTTTTTTAATTTGGGCTATTTTTTAATGTTCATCATGATAGTATAGATAATTTTATATTGTGATTGAGTTATGGGGAGATATTTTATGGTGATATTGGAAATCAAAATTTGAGTTTATGTAGTGTAAAAAAGTGATCCTAGACCTAACTAGTAGATTAACTAGGATCATTTTTTCCTTGCCCTACATTAGAACACAAACTAAGTAGGGTTTGATGATCGGATAGCTACCAAAGGAGATCCAATCTAATAGGGTTTGGTTCTCTTGAGTTTCAAAGAGGATAAATTTAATGCGTATTTTGATAGGCCTATTTGACATAAAACCTATATCTAAAAATCTAATTTATCGCACAAACAAAACTAAAAATTGATGAAATAGTTATAGATCTAAGAAGTGAAGACATAGAGGTCCAACCTACACTTAAAATTTGAGCCTGAATTTGAGGGTCAAGGGTGAGGATTCCCTTGACCAAAGATGTTGCTTTTTAGGGTCTACAAACTTCATATGATAGGTTATAGTTTGTATTGTATTTTTCTATAGCCTTCTATTGACGAAACCTTTAGATGTGATTTTCACACATGAAAAGAGGGGGAGAGGTTATGTTGTATAAGATATTTCCTAATTCAAACCCCATTTTGGTGTTTCCACCTCCACGAGAAACAAATGATGATGGTAAAGAGGGCTTACCCTAGGTTGGGAAGAGGCCAAATTATAAACGATAATTGACTATAATAACAAATGATAATGAATAATGTTAACTTGGGTATGAAATCTCTATCAAAGTGGTGTTCACACCATAAATTACCACCAAAGGTTGTTTGATGGATGATTGAATTTCTTGAAGACCTACAAGAGATTAGTCCATAAAACACAATTGGTTGTAACTAGCATGTAGAGGATAACTCATATACATCTTCATGAAAGTGCATAATTGATCATGATGGTGCCTTGTTCATAATAGCCCTTTCTAATGTTCAAATGAGAGGAAAACTTATTTATATATGCATCCCAATTGATATTTTTGATTATACGCCAACTTGGAATCCTTTTTAAATCACCAAGGGTCAACACCAGAATATTTAAATATTGAAATAGGTCACCTTTAGGTCAAGGGTTCCCTTGCTCTTGACCAGATGTTTTTGTCCCAAATTTATTGAAATGTTGAGGATTTTATTATTTTTTCCTAATCTGACCCCAAAATGAACAAATTATTAATATATTTAGTGCTAGAGGAAAACTAAGGTGTCCACGTAGTATCAAATTATTAGGGGTGACAAATTATGACACTAAAATTTCATTATTTGGGGTTTTCATGACATGTTTTAATACTAAATTCACTTGTTTTTTGTTAGACTGAATTCAATGAACTATTTATCCTAGAAACTAGGAATATAGAATCAACACATTATGCATTATCTAATACCCAATCTCCTTGGACTCATTCCTAAGCAAAGTGACTATGAACATAATATTGAATGGTTAAACAATAATAATGAGGTCTACAAACTATTATTTCTTACTATTTTTAACGATATTCTATATCATATTGAGCACAAATAATTCCTTTCACTTACTGGAACATCATTCAATACTTATATAGAGACCTTGATTCTCCATCAATGAGTGATGATTCCTTAGAGAAACCTTCATATATGGATGATATTAAGACTACTATAGATCCTCCTCCTTCCAATGTCTCATCTATAGTTGAGGTTGTTCCTCATATAATTGTTGCTACTTAAAAGTTCAAAGTCACTTATTTGATAGATCTAATGATTATTTATATAAATATTATATGTACATGTCTTCTATATTCACTTCATTGAGACATATTCCTACTAGGAATGTCTTGTTTTTTTGTAGGATCCCATATAATTTAACATTTATTTGTGGATTCTCACCTTTAAAATATTGATGACACTATTAAGGATATTTATCTTCTCTTTGATGATAATTTTGATGGAGTTACATCTACTTGTCTAGATGTATATTATATACCTCTACATGCTTACATGGTGACAAAGCCTACATTTTCTAAATATTATGATTCATCTTGGTCATTACTCATATTGACACCTACAGAGGTACCTAGTTCTTGGTTAAGTTCTTATATCAATGTTGGGATCCACATAAATATTTGTACTCCCTCTTTTGGTGGGTTCTCTTTACCTCTCTTTAGAGGATCATATTTTTACATGGGTACCTTAGCTTCATTGTTGAGACCCATTTATAGTTATCTTTACTCTTAGAGGGGGATTTTCTCTTTGGATGTAATGAGGGTTCTTATAACCCTCCCACTCTCTTCCACCCATTTCATGCTTCCTTATTGTCATGTTCTACAATTAGGCTTAGGAATAATGATCATAATTTTACACATCTAAGTAATAAATTGAAGATATTTAAGAACATTTTCAAAATTTTCTTCTTTTTCTTGCCCATCATCCCACATTTGGAGTGCTAATTCAATAGAATTGTAACAAAAAGTTTCTTTCTTCCAAAAGGAAGGTGCATCATTCATTATAAAGGGACCTACTTCAACACTTTCTTTAAGAAATTTTACATTCAAATTCTTTCTTTTTTATGTGGACTCTTTAATCTTGCAAGGACATTGAAAGAAGATACTTTATTTCGGGGGTTGCATGGTCTCCCTTGCTCATCTATCTTCTTGGGGGTGATATTTTCTCTCTATTTATGAGGGAAGGGGGTAGGTATTAGGGGCCTTATTCTCTTTGGGTGGATTTTTTTTACATGGTTACCTCATTAGGATTCATTTGTTATGACCCATATTTTCACCCACCTAAGTTACACTTGTGAGGGAGTCTTTTCTCTCTTTTGGGGGAGTTTTTCCATTTTTTTTCTTGTTTATGAGATATATTTATGTACACTGGTACACCTAACATGGCCTCGTTTCTAGGATCCATTTATATTTCCCCCTAAGTTACACTTTAAAGGGCGGAGATCCCACAATACTGGTTTACACTTTCTTGAAGATCCTGTTTTTTGCTGAAATCACATATTTTTAGAAAATATAATGATTTAAGCATTGAAAATTTCCATTTAAAGAATTCCAATTGAAGAGGGTTTGATCAAACCACCATAGATCAAACCCCCTTGGATAGAACCCCGCTAGTTTTAAACCATACCTATAATAGAGTCTCCTTTACACCCATCAAAATGTTGATAAAAAACCACTTTTGATTTATCTTTTGGGGGATCAAATGAACTCATTTAAATTTTTTTTTTTTGTGAGTATGTAGTCCTTATTAGAAGCTTCCCAAAAAGTATAATTTTAAATAAATTTAATTTGATTAAATTTGAGTGATCCCAAAATACTGGTTTACAATTTTTGGCCAAACTGGACATGGAACTAATTTTTTCTAACTAAATCTTCACTTTTGGGCACCTATAGTAGCTAAACCGTGAAGAATTTGAAGATGATGCAAACTAATTTTTTTGAATCAAATTGTACTTCTTTTTCCATCTCCTTCAAAAACTATTTTTTTTAAGTAAACACCATTTTTAAGGAGTGATGCTCACTGTATACAACATAAATTTTTTTCCATGAAGGATAAAATTCTATTTTTTTCGAATTTAGATTTGTAACTAAAATATCTAGCATGTTCATTTGATTTCATAGTGTTTTATTGAATATTTTTTCCTTAATCAAGTTTTGAAGTCAAACCAATTACAATTCAGACATAGGCGGATTGTATACATCATAACATTTTTTATATGTATAAAAATTCAATTTTCTTTTGTTAGATCAAGGGACTTTAATGTAGTGCACGCGTGTATTTTCAATTTTGATAATCGCTATTTTTCCACACAGTAGAGATAGAGAGCTTGATTTTAGGTGAAAAAACCTAAAGAAATAAAAAATAAATATAATAATAAAGTTAAACTTATTTAAAATTTTACTTTTTGGGAAGCTTATAATAAGGACTAAATACTTACAAAAAATAAATTTGAAATGAATTCATTTGATCCCCCAAAAGGTAAATCAAAAGTGGTTTTTTATCAACATTTTGATAGGTGTAAATGAGACTCCATTATAGGTATGGTTTAAAACTAAGCTTGAGGTTCTATCAGGGTTTTGATCTAAAAGATTACAGTTCAATCAAACCCTCTTCAATTTGGAATCCTTTAAATGGAAATTTTCAAGGCTTAAATCATTATATTTTCTAAAAATATGTGATTTCAACAAGAATCTCTTGAAAATTGTAAGCCATTATTGTGGGATCCTCCTATTATATTTATTTTTTATTTCTTGTGAATTTAGGTTTTTCATTGAGAAAATCAAACTCTCTATTCTGCATGTGGAAAAATAGCAGATTATCAAAAATCTAAAAAATATCAATGCACTAGATATTGAAGTCCTTGATCCAACAAAAAAAAGAATTTAGATACATTACAAAAAGTTATGTTGTATCTGCGCCTATGTTTGAGATTGTAATTGGTTTGACTTCAAAACTTGATTAAGGATAAAATAATAAAAACTATGAAACCAAATGAAAGCACTAGATAAATGTCATTGAACACAAATCTAGAATTTGAAAAAAATGAGAGAATTTTTATCCTTAATGGAAAAAAGGTATGTTGTATCGATGAGCATCACTCCTTAAAAGAAATGGCTTGAAAAAATCTAATTTTTTGAAGGAGATGGAAAAGGAAGTGCAATCTAATTCCAAAAAAATTGAAAAAAATATGTTAAGAATCTACAAACAAAATTTCACAAATCACTAGTTTGCATCATCTTCAATTTCTATCATAGTTTATAGGTGCCCGAAAGTGAAGATTTAGTTAGAAAAAATCAGTTCAATGTCTAGTTTGGCCAAAAATTGTAAACCAGTATTGTGGGGTCACTTGGGGGTGTTGGTGTATATATTTTACTTCACCTAGGATAGTGTTTTATCCTAAATGTAATATTGCACCTAGTTATTAAATAACTTAGGATATTATGAATATTTAACCATTCCCTCAAGTAGAGAACTAATAATGAAATATGTTCACCTTGAATTGAGGTATAAAAGTGCCATCACTACCCTATAAATCCTTGATTAATTATAGCTAGTTACCACCTATGTTTACTCAAGGCCACCTCTATCTTCGTTATACTAAGTTAACTCACCTCTTAAATGGGAGTAATTGAGAATTAAACTCATACCTCTTATAATTTTCATCTCCCCGATCTTTATGTTTTAAGAGGTACATATACATGTATCCTCCTCTAGTTGGTTAATTGATTAATGCTATTGTGAGCTCTCATAAATATATTTTTATTTTTAATTATTTACATTTCTCTCTTAGGAAACTAACTTTGTTATATTTTTTTAATTTCATAATCATCTATATTTATAGTTTCATAGTTTCTATTTCCTTGCTCTAGTTTTTGGGTTATTCTTTATTTTATGTATTTTAGTAGCTAGTGTTTAACAATATTTTATGATTTAGTTTTAACTCAAGATAGAGATTCCTCAATAATTGAGACTTTATTGAAAACTTTCTTACTATTTCAATGTTGTTATTACTTTATGTGCTACTTTTTAGAGTCACTCAAGGACTCAAGCTCCCAAAATCACCTACAAAACCAAAAATAACCTTCTATAAGAGAGAAAAATAAGAGCATAATTTTTCAATAATGGATGCAAAATAATATTATATTAAATGTGATCAATATGTAATGCAATGGATTTAAAAATGAAACCCCTTGGTTATATAGCCCGGGTGAGACATATGATTAGACATGATCATGATAAGTGTCTAAATCCTATACATCATGAGGGAACTAATATTAGATGACCTAGGACATAAGAATTACATGATATAAGATAAGATAAGATAATATCTAATGTCAACTAAGACTTATAGAAATATTTCTAGGACCTAAGTAAACTCAACATGTGAATAGGACCTGCTAAGCGAACTAGTTAGGTAAAATATCACATTCACACCAACACTACTCTTTTATCTTTATCATCAATGGTTTTTCTAAAATAATTGAGTGTAGTTATAACATTTTTTTCATAATAATTTTATTATGATCAAATAATTTATTACCCTAATATTCAAATTCTTTAGTAATAGTCTCATTTTGTATATTTTTAGAAATTTTATAAAAAGTTAACATTGCTTAGTTAATGTTTTATTTGTAAAATATTTAATATAAAGTTTAAAATCCCAAAATTGAATGACATGTGAGGGCCTCTTACCTTCAATTATTTTCATTATGTTCTCATCAATTTCATGTGACCATTTAGGATTTCTTGGGTGTTTTGTAATTTCATTAAATTCATTCAAAGATTATGAGGGGGGATTTTTTTCCTAATGAAGGTCCTCCTCACATATATAATTTGGAGATACATTGATTTTAATTTTAGGTTTCATTAATTGAATTGATTATATATTATAATTTAGAGTGAAAAGTGTGTTTTCAACATTATACAATCCATATTTGCATTCTTTAAAAGAACTTCTCTATATTCATATTTTTCATCTATTATAATATTATTATCATTAGGAGATTCATGACAATTTTCAAAATTTTCACTTTGAATATCATGTTTGGTTTCATTTTTATCAAGCATTTCATTAAAAAAAAAATTAAAAAAAAAAACATTTGATATTTTAAAATTAAAAGAAAAAATTGCATAGAATTTGTGTGTAAGAAAGAACCTTCACCTTCATGAATAATTTTCATGTTAGCCTCTTCCTTTCTCTATCTCCTTCTCAAATTTATTCAATCTCCATTTCAAAAATTTCTCATATAACTACCCATGATTACAAAAAACTTATAGTTTATTGATTATTATAATTGAATTTTATACCAATTATAGAAAATAATATAATTATACTTTTAATTATGTATAATTCTATTTTTACTCATAAATAATGTTTGTGCAAATATTTGGGCCCATAATAGTAGATTTTTGTGTGAGCCAATAATAAATATACTTTTGTAATAGATATCTATTTCTAGCTCAAAAAATTCTTTCCCCAAAAATTGTCTTGGGAATGCATTTGAAGTAAACTTGGGAGTCACAAATTTACCATTTCCATGCAAATCACAAACTAAGTTCTTTATATAATTTTCTTGACTTTTCCCTCAAAGCTAATATATTTTTCTAAAACCAAATTTAATAAAATGAAACGGATATATATACAAGAAACTCTTAGAATTCTAAAAACATAATATATTCCTCACTTCAATTTAAATACATATATAATTATTATTTTTTACAAACACTATGTATAAATTCTAAATAGATATACATATTGAAAAAAATTAGAACTTTCAAACCACATATCCTTTTTCAAATCTAAAAGATGAATCACACTTTAGACTTCATTTGCTACAAATTTTTAAAATGTCAAATTTCATATTTTTTGACCAAGTTAGATTGGCTAGAAAATCATTTTTAACATGCTTAACAAGATTAAAAATTTATAAATAATTATCTATTTCATTAATTTTTCACAAAAATGTGACATTTACTTCTATAAAAAATTGATGATTTTTTTTGCTCATAATTAGGTTGGTCAAAATGACACCTTATTTTTTCTAAAAAAATTAGTAGTGTCTCTTTGAAATATATTATTTTGACCAAATTAATTTAAACATTTCCAAAAAAAATATTTCATAAACTTCATTCAATTTCAACAACTCTTCTTACTACCTTTCTCTCAAACTTTGTAGATAACTCATTTTATTTGTCAAAGAAAATTATTGAAGTATTTTTTTTAGCATTTTCATTGCCATATAAGGTTGTTTTTTTTGACACATGACAATGTTGCACTCACCCACACATCACATATATTAGAAGGTAGAGCCACCTTTGATAATGTGAATCAATATCTCCTCACTCTATATTTCATTAAAAAAGGAGCCAACCTAGTTAGTCTTGGTTTGTGTATACATAAATTTATTTTTCATATCTCTTCATGTAGAATAGAAGGTGTGAATGTTATTAAGATATAGAAGAATGATAAAGGAGTGATGTAGGGAAAGTAAGGGTGAAATTAGGAATTATACATATGTCAAATGTGTTAGAAGGTGGATCCATATTTAATAATGTGAATGTATAACTCCTCTCTCCAAATTTTATGGAGAAAGATCCACCTCAAGTAGTCATAGACCTTTTAAATGTAGAAACCTAGTTTTCAAAGATCTAAATGTAGTATAAGTTGTGCTAATATTGATGATCTAAGCTAATTTTAGAGGGGTGGCTATGAGACTAAGGACCATACTCATTCATTAACTATTTTCCTCACTAGTTTCACCACAATTTTACCAATTTATTAACTATTTGATTTGTCATTTTAGGAATAAGGAATAAAAATAAAAATACAAAAAAAAATATAGATATTTCTTATATTAATTTTTTTTCTTCATATAATATTAGAAGAATGTATGCAATAACATCAAATTGATATTCTTTGCATTCTTTTATTGGTGTTAATTCTCAAGCATAGTATTCAACAAGTTAGAGGACTCTAGGACTAATACGAAAGCTAGCCACCAAAGCCATGAAATTATTATGTAATTCCCTATCATTCTACTTTCTTATAAGGATAGTTCCCATGAAGCAATAGAACAATATATTGAATTCCCTTATGTTGATGCATACCAAGTGTTGTGTGTTTTTGTTGAGTATTCTTAGTTTGAAATACTATTACATCTCTTTTACCTTTTGATATTTGTAAGGTTATGGTTAATCTTCAAGAGCTACTTTTATAATTTATCAGATTGTTAATTAGACCTTATATAACCTTGGTGAAATGGGTCTAATTTTAATAACTATACATGTATGTTTCATGTAATTGAATAATTGTCCATGATCATAAGAACACTTGAATTAACTACTCTTACAAAATTCTTACTTGTTCGTACTTATGTAGACACCCATTCTTAAAGCAACGTGTATTGAATCATATGCCTCAATGAATTGATTCAACTATATGTGTTCAAGACAAGCATGAAACTACAAATCTAATATTAGGAATATAAAGTTCTAATCAACCTCTTGAGAGATTGATAGAAATCATATAATATAACATGAAATTATATGATTAAGAATGCATCATACAACATAAGTGTAGGTACCATTTTGGATAGATAACTTAGAATGAGAATTTCATATGTACTAC
>VDFB02252141.1:44924-82675 GCA_007258455.2 Sequoia sempervirens
TTAATTTGAAGTGGGGGTTTCTTTAAATTTTTGGTGGTGACTGCCTTTCAACACTAACAGATTCCACCTCAGCATGACCTGTATTCCTTTTCCACCAATGGTGGCCACTCAACTGTTGCCCCCTCAGATCGTTATGAATCCTCCAGCCTGGCCCCCACCCTTCACTGTAGTCACATTTGTGACCAAGGGCCAGTTACAGGCACTAAGCGCCCCACCCCTACCATAGCCTTGTCTATGGTCATATCAACAACCACAAACTTTCATCCTAGCCCCCATTTCCAACCACTTGGTTTGCGATAAGACAATAGGCTTATTTTTTTAGCCCCTATTTTTCCATGGAGGGAAAATTGGACAACTTTCAGTAAATTGGGTGTATATTGGGCATCTTGACCCCACTTTTTGCAAACCATATATCATTGGAAAGGTGGTTTTTATTTAAATCTAGTGGTGTAGGTGATTTTTCCATATTTTTCTCTTGAATAATTATGCAAGCCTCTAAACTCAAATCAAGTTGTTTTCACTCAAGAGGTCATAACTTTTGATTCGGTAATTGGATTTTCATGATTCTTGTGGAATAAAAAAAGCGGATTTAGTCCTCTACATAGATCTTAGACCTATTTTTATTAAAAATTAACTAGATATCTATATTTCAATTATATATCATATTTTCCATTTTTGGTCCCTTTCTTGGAAAACATGCAAACAGGTTAATTTTTTGGGGATCGAAGGTGAATTTTATTACATTGAGGGGGTCTATACTGTTGTATTAGTTCATTTATGTAATTTTTCATCATGGATCCAACATATATTTCTTTGCTCACTCCATACTACTATGGTTGAAATAAACAAATGGAGATACATCTAAAGAAATCACAGTTATATAGAGTGACCATGGTACAAAACTTATGATACATTATGCATTTCTATGTCTCATGATCTTCTCTATGTGACCATCTAAAGAAGAGAAAGTGGTTTAATAGGTGTGATGAGTCTTTTGATACATTACACATTTCTATGTCTCATGATCTTCTCTTTCATTTTGAATCTTGCACAACACTTGATCAGATTTGCACTGAATTGGAGTCCTTGTTTGGGAAGAAGGATAATTTGAGAGGATTTGAGTTGGAAAATGAGATTATTGGTTTGAATCCTACAATTTTTGACAACATTGAGGAATTCTTCACTATTACTCAAGTCTCTAAAATTATAGTTGATGTAGTGTGGTATTTAGAAAGATGATAATCAGTTGATTCTTTCCATCCTTGCCAAGCTTGGTCCTGATTATTCAATTTTTGTACTTAGTACTAGATTCACTATGCCTTCACTTGATGATTTTTCTACATCACTCATTACAAGAAAATTTGGTACAGATGGGATTATTGAAGTCTCCCAATTCAAAGGCTCTTATTGCATCACTAGACACTTGAGATATGAAATCTTCAAATGAAAATCCAAGAAACATAAACAAAAGGATTCCAAGTCACATGAATAAAGAAAGGAAACAAATTCATAAGATACCTCATATTATTATTCCTCTTCTAATGGGGACTCATCTAAGAAGTATTGACCAAAATGTGCATATTACACAAAGATAGGACATGATGAGAATGTGTTATGTAAATCAGATTAATGAGTTGAGGCATCTTCTATAGAAGAACAATATTCAGTTGACTTCCTCCCCTTATTCCACTTTAGAACCTTCATAATCAAGGTCAATGATGCAGATCAACAACTAAGAACCATTTCGGGATTGTTGGTTATTGCAGCTTCTCACTCAACTATAGGAAAATAAAGCCTTTTGAAAATAAAACCAAATAATTTATGAGCTCAAATCAAATTATGCAACACATGAATTGATAGGGAAACAAGAACAACATGTTGAGTTTTTTCATTTAAATATTCCAAGAGTAAATTACAACCTTTTCTTGACTAAACATGAATAAAAACACATCTATACCCATGCTTGTTACCTTCAACAACAAGTTATCTACTACAAGAGACCTCCATTCAACTCCAATAGAAGAAAGATCACATCAACTCTCCCCTACTTCACTCCTGGGTGTCCCTCCTTGACTTCATAGGAAAAATCCCTCTTCAAAAAATTCTAATTTTTTCTCTTTCCACTTGTTGAGTCTTTTTCCTTAGAAGGGCGTGGCTTTTTCCTAGCATCCTAGTTGCATTACAACCTCCTCTTCTTCTTGGGCATGGGAAATCTCCCCTTATTCAATTCTGCTTGACAAAATCAATTCATGTTTCCTTTTTTTCCTCACTAACTCATTCCTTAGGTGCCCAGATTCCTCCACTACCAATTCACAGCCAAATTTTAAATGCACAAAGGAGTTACAACATTCAAAGAATGGCCTCCTCATGCCTAGGTGGAGGTCTTCATGTAACTCCCAAAAATTCAAATAAATGACTATTTTTCTAGCACATTCAAGTCCAATTTGAATTAAATTAAAATTTAAACTAATTAAATCCAATTTTTAGGAGTTGATAGGAGAAATGAATTAAATAAAATCATTCCTTCAAAACACAACCAAACCCAAAAATCAAAGGAAAAAAAATAATTCTTTTTTGGTGTGTAGGATTGCTTGTGCACCTAGATGCTCCTGCATCAGTCAACCACCATGGAACATAGAGTAAAAAATATGAAATCCAATTCTATCTTTGCATCCACCAATCTACAATCCAACAGATGGATTCTTGATTCAAGAGCCTCGTATCACATGGATTTATATTCTACTATGTTCTCTTCATATGATCCTTGCACATTACCACATATTTTGATGAGGAATAACATTTACATAAGTGTTACTAGGAAATGATCCATAGATGTTGATGGTAGCACATTTCATGATGTACTTTGTGTCCCTTCATTATATTCTAATCTCCTTTCCATCTATCAAATTGCACATAGTGGGACGAGTAAGATAGTAGAGTTCACACCTAATTCAATGATTATCATAGAATTGAAAAGTAGATATATTCTTGCAATTGGGATAATAGATCATGCCTCTTGATTGTATTTATTCTCTCAATTTTCTCTTGATAAGCTTGCACTGCCATTGATTAGTCTTCACTCTCATGCATCTAGAGTGGATAAGATATTTGAGGAGAAGTTTGGACACTTGAACCAATGTGTACTTTCATCCTCCACCTTGGTTCATGAGACTTGTGTTGAGCTTCCACATCCACCACCTCTTTCAACTAGAGAGATTAGTTCATTTTAGTAGGATGTTTATAGTCTCCCAGTTTTAGTTTTGTGGGATGACTATTTCCAAAAATCGCAGAGTTATTTGTTGAGTCACACATTACAAATATTGGGGTCACAATTGAGGATATTCACTTCCTCTTTGATGATAGCTATAGCCCATCTATCAGTACTTCAATGTTGCCTTTGGAGGTTGTTCTACAAGTATCTTCACAATTTTTTAGATTTTCTTCATCTGATTTGGCTTCATTTGATTGAGACATGTGGACCCTTGAGAATTTTTTTGTGGTGTCCATCATGAGACCATTTCTCTTGAGAGAGTTTCTTTTACATTTGCCATTGGATGTGTTTCTTCCTAAGGGGAAGACCAATTTTTTTCATTTTTGGATCATCTTCAACATTCTTCTTTGAGCATTCCCTTTTGGAAAAGGAGCTACTTTCTTCTAGGAGGATTCATTGTCTCATATTTTCTTTCCTATGGGGACTGTATGCATTAAAATTAGAAAATAAGAAATTAAAATAACATGAAAATATAAATAAAGAAATCAAATTTAAATTCTACTTTACCGATCCCATTGCAAACCTCAAAAAGAAATGATGCGATGTTGCTTTGTCTTTGGATGTGGATGCTAAATCTTAGTAGCATGATAGTATGATTAATGATTGATTTGATTGATAATATATTTTGATAGAGTTGATTTGCATAAAAATGTGAGATCCCAAAATGATGAAGAAATGCTCCTATTTATAGACTTTTTGAGGAAAAATCAAATAAGAGATGAGGGTGAGGATGAAGACATGAGATAACTGAAAAATTAGTAGAGTCAACTCAACTACAAAATATAAATTTTCATTTTGAAGCATGAAGAGATAATGCCGAATTATTTAATTTGATTAATAGATAATTGCGCACATAAAGTCTCCTTTTTGAAGATTGAGTTGACTGGTGGATGGAGATGAAGTTTCCAAAATGAAGGAAAGTTAATGATTTAGGAAAGATTTAGATTCCAAAATTGAGATAGAGTTGACTGAAGAGAAAAAAGATGGAAAGACTGAAGAAAGAAAGTAAGTGTAATAAATAAATAAAATTTATTTATTTGCACCTACATGGATAATTAATTAATTAATTAAATATATTTATTTAGCTACAAAAGAATTTAGAAATTAGTTAATTAAATAAAAAAACATATTTATTTAATTATGAAGAATATTAGAGACTAAATAATTAAAGATAATTGTTTAAAAAGTGGTCAATTAATTAAATAATTAAAATTATTTAATTATATGGATAAGAAGAAATATGAACTTAGAGGGATGAGATTAATCTAATTAAATAATAATTTAATTAGGACAATTTTTAGTGTCTATAGGGGGATCTTGATTGTACTTATATGAATGAAGCAACACTTGGTGGGACATGTTGAGTCCTACATTTCTTTGTCACATGTACACTTCCATTTATTTTTTCTCTTTTGGAGAGGAGTTTTTTTCTCATGAGGTTTTCTCCTTTTCTTTGGTTATGAGATGAGACATTTTGGTTTCTTTTTTATGAGTACCTCATTAGGCCTTGTAGTTGGGACCCATTCAACATCCATTATTACATTCTTTATTAGTTGTTTAGTTTTTCCCTAAGTTGATATTAAGGGGTGGTTTTGGAGTAAATAGGTTATCACTTGATAATTAATTAATCATTAATTAATTATTAGACACCTTTTCCTTTAATTACTTAAGCCAAACTTAGGATTTTCTTTTTTATTATTAGATTGAGATATATTTAGAGCATGTTATCTCATTGCATTAGATGATGCCACTTGTATCAATCTAATCAAATCCTCATCTATGGTTTTATTTTTTTCTTTTACAAGCATTCACCTTTCATTGTAATCATTTGTTCAGGTTATTGCATCAATACAATCCCTCAGGTTATTGAGCACATCATCTTCCTTTGATATCTCTTTTGTGACAAGATAATTGTTGCACGTGACTTCTAGGAGCTATGGGATTCAATCATCAACTCTAACTTTATGCATGCATATTGCTCAACCAATATAGCATAGAAGGATTCTTGAATTGATCAATATATTTATCTAAACAAATAAAATTTTGAACCATTTTGATCTCTTTTTCCTACAAGAACTCATAAAATTTCTAAAAATATTTCATGAACTCTTTGAGTGAGACCAGGATCATCACTCATGTAAAAATGATATTATCTAATAGTATTATTGTTCTATTATATACATTTAGGAGCATTTCTATTTTTTATGTGAATAAATATTATAATTTAAATCAAATTCTAATACTATGAATGAACTTTATTTTTTCTATAATGTATAGTTTTCTATAAAATTAATTACATAGAGAATAACTTTCAAATTGAAAAGAAATATTTACATGTACTAAAGTCCTTTAATCTAACCATCAATACCTTTGTTTGTGTCTAACATACTTGTAAACAATATCTCTTGAAACCTAAAAAATCAGCAACACTTACTTCTCTAGTAACTAGTTCATACCTAGAACCTTCATCCCCACTATTCAAATTGTATTTCACTATCTTATTTATTTTATATCAACCATTTGATTTCCAAAATCATGCTCATTGTAATCATGAATGCATGATGCAAACTTTGACAACCCACCACATTCTAATTTTTATTTAAATAATTAATTTATAGAAAAGATAATCATTATCTCTATCACATAAGTATAAATCTAACAAGTTGCTAGATTACGTTTAAAGTTGGCTTGTACCATAATTATATAAAAAAAAATTGAATAAAAAGTAGAATGAATATAACATAATATTTCATGATACATAGAAAATTCCACATGGTATTTGCAACATGTACAATGAATTTTAAGAGGTACACAATACATGAGCTTATGAGATTCAAATATTTTTATAAGATCATAAATATAGATGTACCTCATAAAATTTGTTGTACAATGTTTGATTATATTATAGGTAATATTTGGGGTGTGGTGTGCAATATTGATTATATCTTAATTTTCATATTTTATATTAATAGACGATACTTTAGTGTACATAGAGTGCATAATTTTTTAATTACATAATTTTTGGCATCAACTAGCTTCCTATTGAATCATGGAAGCCTACCATTGAAATCCAAACTATATCACATAGGATAGGAAACCTTATCTAGCCTTGATCTTACTGCTAGTGTTGGTGTATATATTTCACTTCACCTAGGATAATTTTCAACCTAAGTACAATATAGTACCTATTTGTTAAGATAATGAAAGATAATATAAATATTTAATTTTTCTCTCCTAGGTATCCAATAATTACACATGTTCACCTTGACTTAAGGCACATAAGTGCCACCACTTCCTCATCAATCCTTGGTTGATGGTAGTTAGGTGCCACATCTATCTCAATTTGACTAAGTTAGCTCAACTCCTAATTAGGATTAGTTGAGACTTAAATTTACACCTCTTAGAATTTGTATAATTAATTTGTATGTGTGTTTTCATAAAATCTAGTATTCCCTTCTCTTGTATACTTGGACGATTTGGATAATTTGAATGGCTTGATAAAAAAATTAACCTAATGTTTCATACTTGATTTTTTAAAATGTAGGTGTTTGTATCTTTTTGGTAATTATTATAGTAGTTTTAGATGTTCCATAGTGTCAAAGAGGCTTGAGAAAGTCAATATTGTCTATTATTTCACCAAAATCAAAATTCAAGAAGATTGTTTACAAAAAGGGTTTGATCATGATATTAGGAAAATTACTTGTATTTGTGGCCTTTTTAGGCTAAATATACCATGTCATTATGTCTAGAAGGCCCCGAAAAATCTATTTTCATATAAAGTTTTTTATATTTTTCCTAGTGAGGTTATATAGAGGAATATGGTCTACATATATTGAAAAATAGGGTTATGAGCCATTATATAGACCATGTGGCCTACATAGCTTTCCTAACTTAGTTGTTTGTTCTCTAGACTAGTCATTATGACTAGGAAGATTGGATTAGTTGTCCTTAGTTAGTCACCTCCTTAGTCCACCACTTGAATAGATAAATCGACTCTCACACCCATTATGTGACTAGGTCACCAGCCCCCAAAATTATTTGTGCTCTCCCTAGGGTATTTTTTGACAATCATAAGGTGATTTCAAGTGAAGAAGGGTGGTTTTTTGAAAACCAATGATAGTTTTGGAGTTATGAGAGAATATTTAGTCCACAAGGAGAATATTTCATTAGATTCATATTGAATTAAATTCAATCTCCCAACCTAACCCCTCACAATTATAATTTTAGTTTTGGTTATCCATCTTTAGAGGCTACCTTATGCGTCATATTGGCTTATTTTTTGATATATTTTTTAATTTGGGCTATTTTTTAATGTTCATCATGGTAGTATAGATAATTTTATATTGTGATTGAGTTATGGGGAGATATTTTATTGTGATATTGGAAATCAAAATTTGAGTTTATGTAGTGTAAAAAAGTGATCCTAGACCTAACTAGTAGATTAACTAGGATCATTTTTTCCTTGCCCTACATTAGAACACATACCAAGTAGGGTTTGATGATTGGATAGCTACCAAAGGAGATCCAATCTAATAGGGTTTGGTTCTCTTGAGCTTCAAAGAGGAAAAATTTAATGTGTATTTTGATAGGCCTATTTGACATAAAACCTATATCTAAAAATCTAATTTATCGCACAAACAAAACTAAAAATTGATGAAACAGTTATAGATCTAAGAAGTGAAGACATAGAGGTCCAACCTACACTTAAAATTTGAGCCTAAATTTGAGGGTCAAGGGTGAGGATTCCCTTGACCAAATATTTTTCTTTTTGGGGTCTACAAACTTCATATGATAGGTTATAGTTTTTATTTTATTTTTCTGTAGCCTTCTATTGACGAAACCTTTAGATCTTATCTGCACACATGAAAAGTGGGGGAAAAGTTATGTTGTATAATATATTTCCTAATTCAAACCCCATTTTGGTGTTTCCACCTCCATGAGAAAAAAATGATGATGGTAAAGAGGGCTTACCCTAGGTTGGGAAGAGGCCAAATTATAAACGATAATTGACTGTTATAACAAATGATAATGAATAATGTTAACTTGGGTATGAAATCTCTATCAAAGTGGTGTTGAAACCATAAATTACCACCAAAGGTTGTTTGATGGATGATTGAATTTCTTGAAGACCTACAAGAGATTAGTCCATAAAACACAATTGGTTGTAACTAGCATGTAGAGGATAACTCATATACATCTTCATGAAAGTACATAATTGATCATGATGGTGCCTTTTTCATAATAGCCCTTTCTAATGTTCAAATGAGAGGAAATTTATATATGCATCCCAATTGATCTTTTTGATTATATGCCAACTTGGAATCCTTTTTAAATCACCAAGGGTCAACACCATAATATTTAAATATTGAAATAGGTCACCTTTAGGTCAAGGGTTCCCTTACTCTTGACCAGATGTTTTTGTCCCAAATTTATTGAAATGTTGAGGATTTTAATATTTTTTCCTAATCTGACCCCGAAATGAACAAATCATTAATATATTTAGTGCTATAGGAAAAATAAGGTGTCCATGTAGTATCAAATTATTAGGGGTGACAAATTATGACACTAAAATTTCATTATTTGGGGCTTTCATGACATGTTTTAATACTAAATTCCCTTGTTTTTTGTTAGACTAAATTCAATGAACTATTTATCCTAGAAACTAGGAATATAGAATCAACACATTATGCATTATCTAATACCCAATCTCCTTGGACTCATTCCTAAGCAAAGTGACTATGAACATAATATTGAATGGTTAAACAATAATAATGAGGTCTACAAACTATTATTTCTTACTATTTTTAAGGATATTCTATATCATATTGAGCACAAATAATTCCCTTTCACTTACTGGAACATCATTCAATACTTATATAGAGACCTTGATTCTCCATCAATGAGTGATGATTCCTTAGAGAAACCTTCATATATGGATGATATTAAGACTACTATAGATCCTCCTCCTTCCAATGTCTCATCTATAGTTGAGGTTGTTCCTCATATAATTGTTGCTACTTAAAAGTTCAAAGTCACTTATTTGATAGATCTAATGATTATTTATATAAATATTATATGTACATGTCTTCTATATTCACTTCATTGAGACATATTCCTACTAGGAATGTCTTGTTTTTTTGTAGGATCCCATATAATTTAACATTTATTTGTGGATTCTCACCTTTAAAATATTGATGACACTATTAAGGATATTTATCTTCTCTTTGATGATAATTTTGATGGAGTTACATCTACTTGTCTAGATGTATATTATATACCTCTACATGCTTACATGGTGACAAAGCCTACATTTTCTAAATATTATGATTCATCTTGGTCATTACTCATATTGACACCTACAGAGGTACCTAGTTCTTGGTTAAGTTCTTATATCAATGTTGGGATCCACATAAATATTTGTACTCCCTCTTTTGGTGGGTTCTCTTTACCTCTCTTTAGAGGATCATATTTTTACATGGGTACCTTAGCTTCATTGTTGAGACCCATTTATAGTTATCTTTACTCTTAGAGGGGGATTTTCTCTTTGGATGTAATGAGGGTTCTTATAACCCTCCCACTCTCTTCCACCCATTTCATGCTTCCTTATTGTCATGTTCTACAATTAGGCTTAGGAATAATGATCATAATTTTACACATCTAAGTAATAAATTGAAGATATTTAAGAACATTTTCAAAATTTTCTTCTTTTTCTTGCCCATCATCCCACATTTGGAGTGCTAATTCAATAGAATTGTAACAAAAAGTTTCTTTCTTCCAAAAGGAAGGTGCATCATTCATTATAAAGGGACCTACTTCAACACTTTCTTTAAGAAATTTTACATTCAAATTCTTTCTTTTTTATGTGGACTCTTTAATCTTGCAAGGACATTGAAAGAAGATACTTTATTTCGGGGGTTGCATGGTCTCCCTTGCTCATCTATCTTCTTGGGGGTGATATTTTCTCTCTATTTATGAGGGAAGGGGGTAGGTATTAGGGGCCTTATTCTCTTTGGGTGGATTTTTTTTACATGGTTACCTCATTAGGATTCATTTGTTATGACCCATATTTTCACCCACCTAAGTTACACTTGTGAGGGAGTCTTTTCTCTCTTTTGGGGGAGTTTTTCCATTTTTTTTCTTGTTTATGAGATATATTTATGTACACTGGTACACCTAACATGGCCTCGTTTCTAGGATCCATTTATATTTCCCCCTAAGTTACACTTTAAAGGGCGGAGATCCCACAATACTGGTTTACACTTTCTTGAAGATCCTGTTTTTTGCTGAAATCACATATTTTTAGAAAATATAATGATTTAAGCATTGAAAATTTCCATTTAAAGAATTCCAATTGAAGAGGGTTTGATCAAACCACCATAGATCAAACCCCCTTGGATAGAACCCCGCTAGTTTTAAACCATACCTATAATAGAGTCTCCTTTACACCCATCAAAATGTTGATAAAAAACCACTTTTGATTTATCTTTTGGGGGATCAAATGAACTCATTTAAATTTTTTTTTTTTGTGAGTATGTAGTCCTTATTAGAAGCTTCCCAAAAAGTATAATTTTAAATAAATTTAATTTGATTAAATTTGAGTGATCCCACAATACTGGTCTATAATTTTTGGCCAAACTGGACATGGAACTAATTTTTTCTAACTAAATCTTCACTTTTGGGCACCTATAGCAGCTAAACCATGAAGAATTTGAAGATGATGCAAACTAGTGATTTGTGACATTTTGTCTATAGATTATAAATATTTTTTTTTCATTTTTTTTTGAATCAAATTGTACTTCTTTAAATTCCATCTCCTTCAAAAACTAGTTTTTTTTAGTAAACACCATTTTTAAGGAGTGATGCTCACTGTATACAACATAAATTTTTTTCCATGAAGGATAAAATTCTATTTTTTTTGAATTTAGATTTGTAACTAAAATATCTAGCGTGTTCATTTGGTTTCATAGTGTTTTATTGAATATTTTTTCCTTAATCAAGTTTTGAAGTCAAACCAATTACAATTTAGACATAAGCGGATTGTATACATCATAACTTTTTTTGTATGTATCAAAATTCAATTTTCTTTTTGTTGGATTAAGGACTTCAATATCTAGTGCATTGATATTTTTCAATTTTTTTTAATAATCTGTTATTTTTCCACGTGTAGAATAGAGAGCTTGATTTTCGGTGAAAAACCTACATTCACAAGAAATAAAAATAAATATAATAATAAAATTAAATTTATTTAAAATTATACTTTTTTGAAGCTTATAATAAGGACTACATACTTAAAAATAAATTTTAAATGAATTCATTTGATCCCCCAAAAGGTAAATCAAAAGTTGTTTTTTATCAGCATTTTGATAGGTGTAAAGGAGACTCCATTATAGGTATGGTTTAAAACTAGCGGGGTTCTATCCAAGGGGGTTTGATCTAAGGTGGTTCAATAAAACCCTCTTCAATTGGAATCCTTTAAATGGAAATTTTCAAGGCTTAAATCATTATATTTTCTAAAAATATGTGATTTCAACAAAAATCAGAATCTCCCAAAAATTGTAAACCAGTATTGTGGGATCACCCTATTATATTTATTTTTTATTTCTTGTGAATGTAAGTTTTTCATCGAAAATCAAGCTCTCTATTCTGTACATGTGAAAAAATAGCAGATTATCAAAAAAAAAATCTAAAAAATATCAATGCACTAGATATTGAAGTCCTTGATCCAACAAAAAAAAGAAAGAATTTCGATACATACAAAAAAAATTATGTTGTATACAGTCTGCCTATGTCTGAATTGTAATTGGTTTGACTTCAAAACTTGATTAAGGAAAAAATATTCAATAAAACACTATGAAACCAAATGAAAGCATTAGATATCGTAGTTACAAATCTAAATTTGAAAAAATTAGAATTTTATCCTTCATGGAGAAAAAAGGTATGTTGTATACGATGAGCATCACTCCTTAAAAATGGTGTTTACTAAAAAAATCTAATTTTTGAAGGAGATGGAAAAAGAAGTGCAATCTAATTCCAAAAATATTTAAAATGTACAAACAAAATTTCACAAATCACTAGTTTGCATCATCTTCAAATTCCTCATGATTTAGCCGCTATAGGTGCCTGAAAGTGAAGATTTAGTTAGAAAAAATCAGTTCAATGTCTAGTTTGGCCAAAAATTGTAAACCAGTATTGTGGGATCACATGGGGGTGTTGGTGTGTATATTTTATTTCACCTAGGATAGTGTTTTATCCTAAATGTAATATTGCACCTAGTTATTAAATAACTTAGGATATTATGAATATTTAACCATTCCCTCAAGTAGAGAACTAATGATGAAATATGTTCACCTTGAATTGAGGTATAAAAGTGCCATCACTACCTTATAAATCCTTGATTAATTATAGTTAGTTACCACCTATGTTTACTTAAGGCCACCTCTATCTTCCTTATACTAAGTTAACTCACCTCTTAAATGGGAGTAATTGAGAATTAAACTCATACCTCTTATAATTTTCATCTCCCTGATTTATGTTTTAAGAGGTACATATACATGTATCCTTCTCTAGTTGGTTAATTGATTAATGCTATTGTGAGCTCTCATAAATCTATTTTTATTTTTAATTATTTACATTTCTCTCTTAGGAAACTAACTTTGTTATATTGTTTTAATTTCATAATTTCATCTATATTTATAGTTTCGTAGTTTCTATTTCCTTGCTCTAGTTTTTGGGTTATTCTTTATTTTATGTATTTTAGTAGCTAGTGTTTAACAATATTTTATGATTTAGTTTTAACTCAAGATATAGATTCCTCAATAATTGAGACTTTATTGAAAACTTTCTTACTATTTCAATGTTGTTATTACTTTATGTGCTACTTTTTAGAGTCACTCAAGGACTCAAGCTCCCAAAATCGCCTACAAAACCAAAAATAACCTTCTACAAGAGAGAAAAATAAGAGCATAATTTTTCAATAATGGATGCAAAATAATATTATATTAAATGTGATCAATATGTAATGCAATGGATTTAAAAATGAGACCCCTTGGTTATATAGCCCGGGTGAGACGTATGATTAGACATGATCATGATAAGTGTCTAAATCCTATACATCATGAGGGAACTAATATTAGATGACCTAGGACACAAGAATTACATGATATAAGATAAGATAATATCTAATGTCAACTAAGACTTATAGAAATATTTCTAGGACCTAAGTAAACCCAACATGTGAATAGGACCTGCTAAGTGAACTAGTTAGGTAAAATATCATATTCACACCAACACTAGACTCTTGTATCTTTATCATTAGTGGTTTTTCTAAAATAATTGAGTGTAGTTATAACATTTTTTTCATAATAATTTTATTATGATCAAATAATTTATTACCCTAATATTCAAATTCTTTAGTAATAGTCTCATTTTGTATATTTTTATAAATTTTATAAAAAGTTAACATTGCTTAGTTAATGTTTTATTTGTAAAATATTTAATATAAAGTTTAAAATCCCAAAATTGAATGACATGTGAGGGCCTCTTACCTTCAATTATTTTTCATTACGTTCTCATCAATTTCATGTGACCATTTAGGATTTCTCGGGTGTTTTGTAATTTCATTAAATTCATTCAAAGATTATGAGGGGGGATTTTTTTTCCTAATGAAGGTCCTCCTCACATATATAATTTGGAGATACATTGATTTTAATTTTAGGTTTCATTAATTGAATTGATTATATATTATAATTTAGAGTGAAAAGTGTGTTTTCAACATCATACAATCCATATTTGCATTCTTTAAAAGAACTTCTCGATATTCATATTTTTCATCTATTATAATATTATTATCATTAGGAGATTCATGACAATTTTCAAAATTTTCACTTTGAATATCATGTTTGGTTTCATTTTTATCAAGCATTTCATTTAATATTTAAAAATAAAAATAAAATTTGATATTTTAAAATTAAAAGAAAAAATTGCATAGAATTTGTGTGTAAGAAAGAACCTTCACCTTCACGAATAATTTTCATGTTAGCCTCTTCCTCTCTCTACCTCCTTCTCAAATTTCTTCAATCTCCATTTCAAAAATTTCTCATATAACTACCCATGATTACAAAAAACTTATAGTTTATTGATTATTATAATTGAATTTTATACCAATGATAGAAAATAATATAATTATACTTTTAATTGTGTATAATTCTATTTTTACTCATAAATAATGTTTGTGCAAATATTTGGGCCCATAATAGTAGATTTTTGTGTGAGCCAATAATAAATATACTTTTGTAATAGATATCTATTTCTAGCTCAAAAAATTCTTTCCCCAAAAATCGTCTTGGGAATGCATTTGAAGTAAACTTGGGAGTCACAAATTTACCATTTCCATGCAAATCACAAACTAAGCTCTTTATATAATTTTCTTGACTTTTCCCTCAAAGCTAATATATTTTTCTAAAACCAAATTTAATAAAATCAAACGGATATATATACAAGAAACTCTTAGAATTCTAAAAACATAATATATTCCTCACTTCAATTTAAATACATACATAATTATTATTTTTTACAAACACTATGTATAAATTCTAAATAGATATACGTATTGAAAAAAAATAGAACTTTCAAACCACATATCCTTTTTCAAATCTAAAAGATGAATCGCACTTTAGACTTCATTTGCTACAAATTTTTAAAATGTCAAATTTCATATTTTTTGACCAAATTAGGTTGGCTAGAAAATCATTTTTAACATACTTAACAAGATTAAAAATTCATAAATAATTATCTATTTCAATAATTTTTCACAAAAATGTGACATTTACTTCTATAAAAAAATTGATGATTTTTTTTGCTCATAATTAGATTGGTCAAAATGACACCTTATTATTTCTAAAAAAATTAATAATGTCTCTTTGAAATATATTATTTTGACCAAATTAATTTAAACATAAATCCAAAAAAAATATTTCATAAACTTCATTCAATTTCAACAACTCTTCTTACTACCTTTCTCTCAAACTTTGTAGATAACTCATTTTATTTGTCAAATAAAATTATTGAAGTATTTTTTTTTAGCATTTTCATTGCCATATAAGGTTGTTTTTTTTGACACATGACAATGTTGCACTCACCCACACATCACATATATTAGAAGGTAGAGCCACCTTTGGTAATGTGAATGAATATCTCCTCACTCTATATTTCATTCAAAAAGGATCCAACCTAGTTAGTCTTGGTTTGTGTATACATAAATTTATTTTTCATATCTCTTCATGTAGAATAAAAGGTGTGAATGTTATTAAGATATAGAATAATGGTAAAGGAGTAATGTACGGAAAGTAAGGGTGAAATTAGGAATTATACACATGTCAAATGTGTTAGAAGGTGGATCCATATTTAATAATGTGAATTTATAACTCCTCTCTCCAAATTTTATGGAGAAAGATCCACCTCAAGTAGTCATAGACCTTTTAAATGTAGAAACCTAGTTTTCAAAGATCTAAATGTAGTATAAGTTGTGATAATACTGATGATCTAAGCCAATTTTAGAGGGGTGGCTATGAGACTAAGGACTATACTCATTCATTAACTATTTTCCTCACTAGTTTCACCACAATTTTACCAATTTATTAACTATTTGATTTGTCATTTTAGGAATAAGGAATAAAAATAAAAATACAAAAAAAAAAAGAAGATATTTCTCATATTAATTTTTTTTTCTCCATATACTATTAGAAGAATGTATGCAATAACATCAAATTGATAGTCTTTGCATTCTTTTATTGGTGTTAATTCTCAAGCATGTAGTATTCAAAAAGTTAGAGGACTCTAGGACTAATACGAAAGCTAGCCACCAAAGCCATGAAATTATTATATAATTCCCTATAATTCTACTTTCTTATAAGGATAGTTCCTATGAATCAATAGAACAACATATTGAATTCCCTTATGTTGATGCATACCAAGTGTTGTGTGTTTTTGTTGAGTATTCTTAGTTTGAAATACTATTACATCTCTTTTACCTTTATATATTTGTAAGGTTATGGTTAATCTTCAAGAGCTACTTTTATAATTTATCAGATTGTTAATTAGACCTTATATAACCTTGGTGAAATGGGTCTAATTTTAATAACTATACATGCATGTTTCATGTAATTGAATAATTGTCCATTATCATAAGAACACTTGAATTAACTACTCTTACAAAATTCTTACTTGTTTGTACTTATGTAGACACCCATTCTTAAAGCAATGTGTATTGAATCATATGCCTCAATGAATTGATTCAACTATATGTGTTCAAGACAAGCATGAAACTACAAATCTAATATTAGGAATATAAATTTCTAATCAACCTCTTGAGAGATTGATAGAAATCATATAATATAACATGAAATTATATGATTAAGAATGCATCATACAACATAAGTGTAGGTACCATTTTGGATAGATAACTTAGAATGAGAATATCATATGTACTACAAAAAAAATCATTCACACAAAAAATCATGATCAAATAAAATATATGTGAAAGCATACCAAATGTATTCAAAATGAATGGATTTATAACACCATATAATGGTATAATAAAATATATGAATGCAATGCCATGAAGCCTACAATGAAAAAAATACATATAACAAAATGTCCCATATAAACTAGGAACTAATCATGGAACATTTGACCTCCCTTCACTTGGATAAAAGATGAAGCTCCAAGTTTGGAATCATTAGTCCCCTTTCACAAGCCTAATCTCCTATGCTCAAGGCTCAATTGTAGTTAAGCGTATTAATACAAATAAATAAATTAGATATTACATTAATGTTTACTAGTAAATTAATAATGTTCAAAATGATGTATATAAGATAATAAACACACTTTCAACAAACTGTTAGTTTTGGGCAATCAACCTCTAACACTCAACATCATCAACAAATATACATTCATGACCTTGTTCTATGGTCAAAGATATGTAGTAGATGATAACTAAGTGTTAGTTATTTACACTTAACAAATTCAATTAAGACACAACAATTTATAATTGTGAATACATTACATACTCATACATGTATGAGAAGAATAATAGAAATGGTGATGAAAAAAACCCTGACGTCTATTCTTTCCCATTTATAGCAAGGAGTCTCAAATAAAGTTTTCTACTAAACAATGAGAAAATGATTATTTGAACAAATTAATATACACATAATGCATAACATTATCTAGATTAGATGACTCAAAACAATAAAATGTATCGTAGTATAAGACATGATAGAATGAATGTCAACAACATGCATGATAGTAGATGGTCTTAGATTTTCTTGTTCAACCTTAAATTATGTTTTTTTTTAAATCAATAATATTTGGAAGAAAAAATTGATAATGTATATAAGTTATTTAATATAATTTTATCCATAAAAAATAGGACTAAAAAATGAGTCAATGGAATGGTAGATAAATACCAACCTATGATGTTTGACCCTAAATTATATAGGAAAAATATTTTTTGCACTCAAATTTACATTAATGATCAACCTATATATAAAAATATTAAATTTAAGAGAGAAAATAAAAATTATAACTTCACACACATCTACAGTTTTTGGTTCACAACCAAATTTCTACTCTAGTAGGTTATCTAATAGACCATACACTCTAATCTAGTGGACTATGGTGGCAAGTCATTCTTTATGTCTCAAACATAAATAGATCTTCAAGAATTATACAAGTGAGGGAAAAAATGAGGTCTTGAAGGCCTCATATCATGTACACCCTCCCTAGTATCATTGTGAGATGTTTGTGTCATTTTAAGAAGGGGAATTTTGAACTTATTGATCACTTGGAGGGTTTGAACCTTTATAGTCTCCATAATTGAGAGGACTATCACATGCTGAATAAAACTTTATGCTAAGAGTCTATAAGGTTGGTCAAGTTCATGGTGAACCCCCTCTCTATCATGTGCAAAACCTTTTCCTCTAACCGAAAGTTCTTTGTGATCAAAATAATTTAGAATCTCGTGCTAGACAAACTCATACTAGAGTTTCTTGAACAAATATAACGAAACTTCATAGTTGTTACAAAGAGGTTGGTCAAATAGCATACACCACCTATCCTACAATTAACTCTTTTATCTTCTCATGATTGCATTAATGGATATATAATCTCTTACAATTAAGTGGAATGGTGCATTGCTTTTAATATTGGTGTAAAAAGGAACATATGTATCCTTTATGATTTCCTTCCATTTAACATAATCATATGACAACTTCACCAATGGGTGATCCCATAATAGTGGTTTACAATTTTTGGCCAAACTGGACACTGAAATTATTATTTTTAACTAAATCTTCACATTCGGGCACCTATAGCGGCTAAACTGTGAGGAATTTGAAGATGGTGTAAACTAGAGTCTCATCAAATTTTGTCTATAGATTCTAAAAATATTTTTTTCAAAGTTTTTGGAATCAAATTGCACTTCTTTTTCCATCTCCCACAAAAATTGATTTTTTTTCAGAAAACAACATTTTTAAAAAGTGACACACACCGTATAATGCATAACTTTTTTTCCATGAAGGATAAAATTCTAATTCTTTCAAATTTAGATTTGTAACTACTGATATCTAGTGCTTCCACTTGGTTAGATAGTTTTTTATTGAATATTTTTTCCTTAATCAAGTTTTGAAGTGAAGCAATTACAATTCAAACACAACACGACTGTATAATGCGTACTTTTTTTGTATATGTCAAAATTTAATTATTTTTTTGGTTGGATCGGGGAGGACAATGTCACAGTGCGATCATATTTTCAATTTTTTTTTGATAATATTCTATTTTTCCATGTGAAGAAAAGAAATTTATTTTGATGAAAACCTATGTTTAATAAAACTTAAAAACAAATACATAACAAAACCAAAACATATTAAAATTATATTCATTGGATAAACACTTCGAGGAATACCATAATCATTTGAAATAAATTTTAAATGAATTCATTTGATCCCCCAAAATCTAAATCAAAAGTGATTTTTTATCACATTTTGATAGGTTATGATATTCTATTGTCGAGTTCAATGAGTGAGTTTTGAGTCAAACTCATTGACCCATGTTTTGAGTAGTGGTTCAACAAGAACCCATCTCTCATGATATCGAATGGTCCACTTAACACTCATTGCATCTAGGTGATGCTCACGGAGAGGTGTGAAGCCTGGTGGTCCCGAGGTCACCCATCCCGATCTTTCTGGTGCTCACTGCGGAGTTTCCAAGGTTAAGCCCGGCGGATTGTTACATTTAAAACCTTCAGCAAGTGTTGTGCCTTATGAACCATTCGTAATAGAGCCCTTTAGCTCATCAATTGATAAGTGGGAGGGTATTTTTACAGCATGTCAAATTATGATATTGCTATCAGGATTCAAGTGTAGTTTCGAGTCAAACTCATTGACCCATGTTTCATGAGTAGTGGTTCAGCAAGAACCCATCTCTCGTAGTACTGGAGTGACCCCCAGAAGGATTACTTCACTCTGTGAGCATCACCTAGATGCAATGAGTGCTAAGTGGACCATTAATTACATGAGAGATGGGTTCTTGTTGAACCACTACTCATGAAACATGGGTCAATGAGTTTGACTTTAAAACTATAATGAATCGATTTCTTATGACTGTGGAACTCCCTCATAAATCATTGACAGGATGTAAGGAGGCATTTATAGGTATGGTTTAAAACTAGCGAGGTTCTATCAAGGGTTTGATCTAGGTGATTTGATCAAACCCTCTTCAATTGGAATCCTTAAAATGGAACTTTTTAAGGCTTAAATCATTATATTTTCTAAAAATATGTGATTTCAGCTAAAATTCGTTCCTCTCAGGAATTGTAAACCACTATTATGACAACACCCCAATGTAAAATTGATGGCAAGAGTCTCTACAAGCCTTTCATATACTCAACTTGGGTAATAATTACTAATTACTCATGGTGTGGATTCATGAATTTGAGGTCTTTCAAAACCCAAATCAATTTCACAATTTAAGATTTTTTTTTGTATTTTCCCAAGCATGTTTCATTGTGTATTAAGGAGGGTTAACATAAAGTGTGGGAGGATGTGTAGGGTGGTTTGCAAGGTTTTATTAGCATATTTTTCTTCCATGCTATGCTTGAGTTGAGGTTTTTGAGATGCTAATTTGTAGAATAAAAAACATGACGAACACTACAAAAAATATAAAAAAAAATTAATCATAAATTTTAAAAAGAAACTAGAAAAGAAGAACCTTATGTTGTCTAGTGTGTACATCACCATGAATATGAAAGGTTGTAAGATCAAGGAGTTAAATATGACCAAGCCAAATCACATTATTTTAAGATTTGACATTTTTGTTGGGAAAATAAAAGCAAATGAAAGGTTCACAACTCTTTTTTGTATTAGAGTAATGCGATCTTGTTATAACATGACCATGTTATAAAGTGACTATGTTATGACTCATTTATAGCCAACAATTAATGTGATTGTGTTATGGCTCAGTTGTCATAAGCCATATGATCATGCTTCTCACCAATGTGATCATAATTTAACTTAAATTATATTTTTTTGCATCTTTTTAGCTTTTCATCCCCATGCACACCCCTTAATAAATTGGGGTGTTAAGGACTTCAATTGTAATTAAAAATAATGACACAATATGTACCTATAATATATAATTAAAATTTCTAAGTTGATGTGATTTGTGTCAAGATTAGTGAGAATCATCAAATATGAGCAAATATCACACATGAAGATCCTAAAAAAGTCAAATTGAGGGGAAATGTCAAAAATAAGTAATTGGTGACATATAAACCACAATAAAAGTCCTCATGCATTATGCTTCTTTTATTTCCACTTTCACATGAATTAATTGTTTATGTTTGTATATTACGTTGTAAAAATTGGTTAAATTAACCTCGGCTAGACTAAGAGTTTGAACATGAAAAGAAAGTTGAAAATTGAAGGGAGAGTCAACAATTACTTCTTTTCGGGCACATTAGCTCTTCTTTTTGTTTTCCCTTTTTGAGCACTTAACTCCCTCTACCCCTTTTCCCTAGAAATTGTTAGCATAAGAGTGCATTCAATTAGAAGAGCATATTACTAGAGGAACCAACCTTCTATAGACTTATAATAATAAAAAAACTATTGGGTCAAAACAGTCCATTGTTGGGTTTTCCTAAGGTTGACAAAAAAGAAAACTACTTGTTGGCCCTAGTGATCAATGTCACATAACTTAAACATTCCACAAGGATTCCCTAGGCACTCTAGCCCTATTTTTAGGGTGAGTAGACACACTCCTCAATGGAGAACCCCTCTTTACCTTTCAAGATCACCTCCTTGATCCTAGCCTAAATGAAACAGCTTCATTGGAAGATGCTCAAAGAAAGTGGGCTAGACTCAAAGTCCTACTAGCTCATTCTTATAAGAATCTCATGTTGGTTGCAAAGCTTGGTCTACAACAACATATAAAAAATATCTTATCCCTTAAATATCACCCAATTTAACAATATTTTTAATATTTGAAATGATAATGAATATGACAAAAACATAAAATCTCTTACTTTTAAAAAAAAAAAATTACCAAAGGGTTGTAGCTCATTTGTTGAGTACAATTGGTGAGAGTGAAGGTATGTTCCTTGATTAAGCAATCCAACAAGATTCAAACCCTGGAGGTATGCTATAAGGGATTAAGACAAAACTATAAACTGAATGACTTTGGCAGAATGGATACTCCTTAGTTTTTGGCTCTCAATCAAAGAGATATTAACATAGACTCGTACTCCCACATTGAATAACAAAAACAACAATCTAATGAATAATACAAAATCCTCTATAAAGAAAAGGACAAAAACTTTATCAATCTCTTTATGACCACATACACATAAAAATAACAAATAATCATCTTTTTTTTTTAAAAAGAACTGAACCCAATAATATTTTAATGGAAATCTTGTCGAACCGAGAAATTTCCCTTAATTTAATGAAAGATGTCCTCCGTTATCTGAGGCTGTAATGAAAAACAAAAAAGACCAAGATTATGCAAATTTCCTGTGAAAAATGGTGTACGGGACTGTATACATTTGAGAAGCCCAGCTTTAACCCCCCTTGATTGTGGAGCGGCGTTATCTTCCCGTAGATCAAAGTATTGATTTCGAGAGTTGTCTCAGAAGAAGCCAAAACCATCCCATTATTATTGCAGGATAATGTTCAACTACCTCGAACAACCCAATGCACACAGAGATCTGGTGTACTGTGTTGTTTTTGAGAGATCCTCGATAACGATGAAGGATCCTCTCACTGCCCACACACCTTTTAAAGCCAATCACATTGGAGAACATCGGCTCAGAATAATTCATGCCAATATGCCCATTTCAGTTTCTCTCCTTGTTTGAGGGGTCACATTGACTGCTTCGATATAATTATATTTACAGATTTTAACCAAATAAACATAAAGTAAGAGAGCTTTTGTGTAGAATTAAATTTATTTTTATCAATGTTTCTGATCATATTTGATAAATTATGTTTAAGATAGCAAGAATTTATATATATTTTAAAATTTAAATGGGACCTACGCTGTCAATGTGTATTTCTATATATATTACCTACTCTCAGCAGAAAAAATGGAATCAACTAGTTTGTTAGAAAGACAATTACTTTCAGCCACATCTTCTGCATATGAGCAGAGAGAATAAGATTTTTTGTTTATTAGTGTTGCATTTAATCTTGTTTAGAATCTTTTTGTTTAATTTATGTTGGTTTCAGTACAGTTCAACTTTCAAACAGTTCAACTTTTGGATCTTATAGACTGTTTGATCTCGTAAACGTCATTAAAAGATTATCTAATCTCATAAAATTATTAAAAAATTATCTTATCTCATAAATATGATTAAAAAACCACCTAATCTAATAAACGTTATTAAAAATTTATTGTAAAGCCTGCTTAATCTCATAAACGTTATTAAAAGCTTTCATTTTCATTTCTATTATTATCATCTTCAGACTGCATTGCTTTTTCCTGGCACCCACTGTCTGCCTGTTCTCTTCCTAATTATTTTACTATGGAGATTTAAAATAAAAACTGAAAGAGCTAAAAACACTATTCAATGCACTTGACTTGTAGGTATCAAAAAAGTTGGTTTAAACTAAAAAGCGGCAGAAACAGCAGAGTCCATGCCATTACAATTATGAGTCAATAAATACCAATGTGATTAACTTGGAGTTCAACAGGAGCTTTATTGTGCTAAGGTGAATTCTTTAGCTTTAAGCTCTAGTTTTCCCAAACAGTTCTCTGCAACTTCTGTCCTCAATGGGACGACTTACTTTATATGTCAAGGCAAATCATTCAGTCGATGTTTGTCAGTGCTTTCTTTCTCCCTGTTATTTCTGTACCTGCTTGTTTATGCTCCGAGTCTTTTCTTTATTGTCTCAGTAATTCTACTAAGTTAAATTCGTTACAGAAAATACTTTTTAAGTATTGAATTCCATGAAATATTGCAGGGCGAAAAGCTGTAAGAGGACATCTTGTACATGAAAAGAAAAAGAACCAAGATTACAGTTGCTGACACCAAATACACTTATTAATGTACGATACAAATACAAATTAGCAATAGTGACGTGAGATAACTGCACTGATCATGGGAAGAAAGAACGTGCTTATTTTGTAATAAGGGAGTGGTGGAAACGGAGTGGCACTTCGTCATGGAATGCACAGCGTACGAAAATATCCGTAATCAGTACTCAAGTATTTCAGATGTGGGCAATATGCAGCAGTTATTTGAGGAGGATAAGATAAATCAGACGGCTAGCCTCCTAGTCAAAATTAATAGCAGGAGATCTGATCTGGAGAAGAGTCTGGAGACAAACTAAGTTGTTGAGTGTCTCGGTCCCATAGGCTGTTTAGTCTCGTGGACGTCATTAAAATCTTTCATTCATTCATTCATACAGCAAAAAGTGTGGAAAGGAAAATTAGACAACGTTGAGCAAAGTTCGAGTCTTTTCTACCATTCTTATGTTCTACTGTCAATTGCCAGCAAAAGAACGTTGTCAACAACTAGTGAAGTTTTGTAAAGAAACCCAACGTTGATCACAGGTTCGAGTCTCGTCTACCATTGTCCATGCACATGTGAAATCCACCTTCCCCGGCTTTAATATCAGGTGAGCTTAAAGAACCGATATGAAGAAAATCAAAACGATCGGGAGAAAAAAAGAAGCAGCGGTGATTAGAAGTTTACATGAAAAATGCGCTGTCAAGTAAAACGTGTGGCTTGTACTGCTCAACTATCAAATATCTGAAAAAGAAAGCTCTGATAAAAAGGTGTAATTATTTTGCTCAGTTCAATAAATTCTGCAGCGCCTCCTCATGTGGGGATTCTGAACATTGACTTCACTTCTAATAAAGAAGATGCAGTTAAAAATATCTAGCTAGAACTCTCTGTCATGCAAGAACGTTGTACGATGAACAGGACTAAGTAACTGTATCCATTTACCCATAATATATGCAAATTGTTTCGCTCAATCTACCTAACTAAAGTGCATATAAACAATGCAAGATAGTCAAAAAGCCCAGGAAACTCATCTCCTATGCTATTATTGCACTGCTTAATTATTCACAAGCTCTAAGCTTAACAATTTATGTCGATATTGTAATATTTTATCAGGCCTAATGCACTGCCTGATAGTCCTAGGGTTGGCCTTCACTAAAAGAAAATGAAAATATTTATATTCCATCATATATCTAACTGAACAAATATACATGTTAAATTCTAAGAAACATGTTTCTGGCGTCAATTGTGTTTTTTTAATTTTTTTTATTGATGTTTCAGATCACATTCGATGATCTATCGTCAATAAAAGAAGAGTAGAAAACTCAAACCAAATATACATGTTGCTTCATCATTCTCCCTGACTGCAGGTGCAAGAGTTTTATTTCATCTATTGTCCAACCTTTCCAGTTGCATTCACCATCTTTTGATCTTTGTGTCTCCACTGCTCGATGATCTGAGCCTATTGCACAACGCTTAAGCCAAATTCAAGAAATTTCACACAAGTAGAAAGAAGTGCGTCAAATAATCCAAGAATTGGGTTCAAAAGGGCTGTTATTAACTATCAGAGACTAAACACACCGAAAAGTTGAAAGTAGAACATTTGTCTACAGCAAGGGAAAGTATGTGAGAAAAGCTAACTGCACATAGAATCCAGCTTTGATTATCTGTGAGAAAAGCTAACTGCACATAGAATCCAGCTTTGATTATCTGTGAGAAAAGCTAACTGCACATAGAATCCAGCTTTGATTATCTTGCTTTCACAATCAATTTGAAAAGCATCCTGAAGACAAATACTAATAATTGTATATTTGGGTTTGGGCATTTAAAGGTAGAGATTAACTTGGCTATTTTTGGATTGATTGTGTATACTTTTCTTTCCATCAACATTTTGGATCACATTCTATGATCTATTTTCACCATACGATAGCAAGAAAAAAGAAGCATCAGACATTTTTATTTGTTCTCATCAAAGCTATTGATATGATTAACAAGAGTGCAATTTCATTTTAAACCCTTCATGTTGCATTTACTCTACTCACCACCAAGTCTGAGGTATTGAGTTATTGGTATTTGGACATTCCTCCAACTTTTGAACCTTCATTTACTGGTTTCACAACTTAACTAATGCGTGAAACATTCAAAGAGCAGTTCATGTTAATTTAGTACTGCAAGGTCAATTCGGTTTATAACCAGCGGGCTAGAATTCAGATGCAGTGAAAACCTAATTCTATAAAATATAATAAAATGAAGAAACCAGAACTTAAGGTCAGAAATACGGAGAGGGGATTTGTCAATAGGAAAGCCCGTGATCCATTTCTACCTGAAGTTAAATCAATCTCAAATTAATTACGTCGACGGCCACGATAAGCTTGTCGAAGTCCGATCATCCATGGAAGACAAATCCTAGGGCTTAGGTGACAGTAACCCTCCAACAACAATAATAGGGACTAGGAAATATCATCTTAAAATCATCAACAGTATGTAACTTTAATTGTCTTTCCGTATCAGAATCAGATTCCAAGATTGACAACACTGCACAATTAAATTGGAAGACATCTCACCTGGTCTAAAGCAGTCTTCTGTCTCTGTTTGAGGTCTTATCGGGCATCTGCTCAGCTTTTACGATCTATGCAGATTAAAAAATATGTATTTCGTCAGCTGGAAACTGTAAAAATCTAAAAGTCTTCGAATCAGAACGCATATTTTACCAACCAAAAATATCGATGACAAGGAAATTATTTTGAAAGTGATCAAAACTAATCTGTCGACAAAATTTCAAAAGTAAAGATGCTGCAAACCCCAGAATAGTTTGACGACAATCAATATTTTATGATTGTATTTGGAAAACTCATTACTCCGGCAACATAACCGTGCAGAAGTCTCTAACTGAAACCCTACAGAATCCATACCACAAACAAACTAAAATCCCATTTTTTATTTACAGATTCAGACCATATCATACAGGATTACGTAGAGAATTGAAGATCATTGGAACGCCTGCAAGCTGCAATGGATATTCCAGATGAAGGTGCAGATTAACGCAATCGGGCAATACTTGTCTAGCATAAAGACGGCATAGAGAAAATCTTCGTATAAATCTACAAGATAACATTTTTAGGTTACCGATTATTGGCGGCGGCATTCGTTTTCACCTGCACGAAAAAATCAAGCCATACTTGGATAAAGAAACCTTTTTGAACGTCGGTCCTGCAATGGAATGCCAGCAGCATAACAGATAAGCAATCTAATATACCCAGAATTGATCGAAATTCACAGCGCAAAATATAAATTAGATCTCTACAGTGCCACAAATCATACTTCTCTAAAATAAAATAAAGTAAATCATAAAAGGTCATAACCTGTTAATTCCTGTAAAAACACAATCAATCAAGCAATCAAAATAATATCAAATAATAAACGGAACCAAGGACTGAAAACCAAAGAATGGATCTGGGAAGCGTCAAATTGGGGGGAATGAAGCCTGGTCCGAATGCATCCAACATTGGGATGTAGTCGGACCAGACAACATTCCCCTCAACATTGAGGTCTTTCTCCCTCCTCAACCATCACCTGCAAAAAAACCATGACTTCTGCACAATCCATTGATAGCCACGACTAAAGAAATCCCTCGCCCCTCTCTCAAAAAGAATCAAAGCCACACAGAGACAAAAACAAAACAAAAAAGAGACAGCGAAACTAAATGCTTTCTACAGCTGTGAGCGACTGAATAGACGGCGGCGAATGGCGTTGCATGGAGGGTTTCAGTTGTGGCCGTCCAAGTTCCGATCCTAATCTGTTTATAATCATAACAATAATTATTACAACGAAAAGACCACGAGAAATCCAAGCACTCAAAATGCCAATGACCATGCATTCACTCACTCATTATTCGGAGACACACGTGAATATCTTTTTCCCAAAATCTAAACGCCCACCGACCACTGGTCCACCTCTAAACCCTAACCCTAATTTGCAGGGATCAAATTAATACACAGTTTACTTCTACTCCTGCTTTCCCCTGCTCCCGCACCCGTCGGATCTTCGCTCCTCCGCCTTTACTGCCGTCCGATCCTCTTCCTGTCAAACAGGGCAGCCAGCACGTGAAGCCCTGTATCCTGGGCCCCGAGTGCCGCCAACACTAGGTTTAAGATATTCCTCGGGTCAGTTTAGGACCTTTGTCCCCAGTCCCGACATCTCACCAGGGTTACCTTCAACCATTGTTGTCTCTTCCCCTCGATTACAGTGTTTTAAGCTCCAGTGGGGTCACACAGAGAGTCCTAACAGTCTTCCTCTCCCCTAGGGTGGAGCTCAAACCTGGGGACCCGGCGGGCCGGTTACATAGGCTTCTCTTCTACACCCGGCGGGTTGGACGCCGGGTCCCGCTGGGTCCCGGTCACCATGGGGGCCTGCTGATTGCATGCTGATATCAGTGAGTTACCGTGTGATCACATGCACGTAGCGTAAAATTCTGTGTCGTTTGACCCCGCGAAGAAAGATGGACGGAAGAGTTGGACAGAACTTAAATCATTCTGGGCCGTTCGTTTGCTCGCATATCTTATCATTTAACATAGATTTGTGCAACTTTTAGACCACTTTTCTCAGAATTGTACCAAAATAAGATGCCTTGTTAACTTCATATTTTTAATGCCTAAAGTTATGGTGAAGATTTTCAACTCAAATAATTGTTATCTGCTGTTCAACAACTGCTCCAGATGGAGTTCTTGAGTACAAAACGAGATTTGTGTTGACACAGAGCAGTTGCTGTCTTGCCATTCATTATAAGCTGTTACAGTGAGAGTGATGAATGAGGACACATGGAAGAGCATTGTGTATGATTGTGTATGCCTTGTTACATGCAACTAGGCTTTCAGATCCATTATGCATGGACGACAACATGTTTCCCGAGGTCTCTACTTCGCCCGTAAGTCCTAAATTTCAGGGAGTTTATTTCACCTGCTACAAGATTCGCCTTGCCTCGTTAAAAACAATGCATCATTGAGTTGTGGCTTCAGCGCCAGGGTTGGGGGATGCAATTATAGAGGAGAAAGTGCTTAGGTAGGTACCTTCCCTTTTTCCAGCAAATATTTTTTTTTAATTGAAACATTTGGGATCAAGCTGTAAGATGGGGCAGTCAACTAAAAAAAATTATTTGATTTTATAAATAAAAAATCAAGATTGTTGTTGTGATGTCAATCTTATATTCTTAGACACGATTTGGATCAGATAGTCAAGTTGGATAAGTGTCCATTGGGATTGAATTAATGATTAGTCAATTAGATGAGGATTACATGAGTTAGATAGCCAAGTTGGATAAGTGTCTATTAGGATTGAATTAATGATTAGCCAATTAGATGAGGATTACATGAACTAGATAGCCAAGTTGGATAAGTGTCCATAAGGATTGGATTAGTGATCAAAATTAGACAAAAGCCAGTTAGACTAGGATTACATGGGTTAGATGGTCAAGTTGGATAAGTTTCCATTAGGATTGGATTAGAGATCAAAATTAAATAGAAGTGAGTTAGATTAGGATTGCATGGGTTAGATAACCAAATTGAATAAGTATCTATTAAGATTCAATCAATAATCAAAATTAGAGATGGCAGTTAGAATAGGATTACTTGAAGCAAATATAGCCAAGTTGGATACTTTTGTTCATTAGGATTGGATTAATGATCAAAATTAGACAAAAGCTAGTTAAACTAGGATAACATGGGAAAGATAGCTAGGTTAGACAATTGTAATTAGGATTCGATTAATGATCAAAATTTAGATTGAATTAAGTTAGATTAATATTATGTGGGTTAGATAGCCAAGTTGGATAAGTGTCTATTAGGATTGGATTGATGATCAAAATTAGACAAAATTGAGTAGGATTAGGATTACATGGGTTAGATAGCCAAGTTGAATGTCTACCAAAATTGGATTGATGATCAAAATTGGATTAAAGCTAGTTAGATTAGGATTGCATGCACATAAATATAGGGATAAGTAATAAGCGTAGGGCTAGATACAAGCAAGGGTAGGTACACAAGCCCAAATATATACAAAAATGCATCATTTAGAGCTATATAAATGAATTATGACATTACCCCAAACTAAGAACAAGTCTAAATGGGGAAATTCATCAAGGATACATTTTTCACCTATACAAACTTTATTTAAGGAGGATTCTTTTATTTCATTCAATTTTGAATTTAACACTATCTCATATTAGATTATATAGTTTATAATATATTTTTGACTTAGTTTTCCAAGCACTTCTCGTCTTGGATTGCATTTTTTATCTTGATCTTTAGATTAGATCATACTTGTAGTCTTTTCACTTGGACTAGATTATAGGGTAGGTGCAAGAAGTTGGGTCCACAAAATGTTGAAAAAGTGGAAGTGTTTTTCCCGCTTTTCAGAATTTGTCACAGTTGGACTTAAAATTTGAAGCACTTACACATTGAATCTTTAAAAAGTTCATTAATATGAAATTTAGTATTTTGAGTCTAGTTTTCAAATACATAATTTATTCTAATACCCAAATGATATATATATATTTTTAATACACATGAATAAAAACCACTTTTTAAAAGTCATTTTTTTATGACCATACCATGCACATGTACAAACACCATAATTTGACATAAATATTTTTTTTTCTAATTCCTTTTGCGGAAAGATGTGTATTATAATGAAGATTGATGAGGATATTTTTTATAATTCATTTTGTAATATTTTTTTATTTATCAATTTTTTATTGGCCTTAATTTCTGGTTTTTAAAACCCTTGTGTACAGACACCGTAACTTGACCTAAACTTATCATTTTTTGAATTTTATTTTTTTCATCATGTAAAGAATTATTCATAGATTGATTCCATATAATTTTTTTAACAATAAAATTAACAAATTAAAAGTTATTAAAAAATATGAAAACCTAAAATTTTGAGTTTATGGACCTGTTTCCTCATAAATTAATTAAAAAGTAGAAAAAAAATCAAATCATTAAAAAAATTATATATTTGAAAACTAGACATTTCCATATATAATGGGTTTTAATTTCATAAAATAATTTTTAAAAAACCTCATTTTCTATATTGCCAAAGTTAGTTTTTTCTCTTAAAATTATCATGACCTTGTACTTGCAGGTCTAAGCCTAAGTGTTGGGTTACCATTCCTTTCATGAGCCTAAATCCAAATGAAAAACATCTTATGAGTTTCAAACCTTTTGGAACAAGCACCCACTTCAAAATTGGCACCTATTCTAAAAAATGAATGGGTATTTGTTTTAAAGCTGAAAAATGACACTTCCCTTGAATGTGGACCCAACTTCTTGCACTTACCCTATAAGCACAATATAGTCTATAGTTTCAAAGTTCAACTTTTTTGCTTTCCAAGGTTGATGATCTTAGGATACAACTAACATACTCATCAAAATGGGTGTCAAAATGTTTTAATTATGTGTCTAGGTTTGTGTATTTAAGAACATCATCATATGTCACTTTTCATTATCAATTACCAATTAAAAAGATCATTTTGCATATACAAATTTGATCACACACACTAGTCTCAATTGCCACTAGATGAAATAATCCAACACTCAACTTCTATCACTTATCATTTTTTAATCTTTATTCTTGAAGTATCACTAAAAATATAATTATCAAACATAACTTACATTAAAGTTAGCTTACATCAAGTTTTATTTGCATCACACATTAAATAATTGACATTTATTGACCCCTTCTATCTCTTTTTTAAATATTGTTAGTTCATCTCAGGGGCCTAATTATTATCAAGGAAGTTACACACTTAGTCTATATATATTAGGCTCCTAAAAGTGCTCTTTTGCAAATCAATTATTTCTAGACATATGTATACCCCAAGATGAAAATTTTCTTTAGGAACTAAAAAATAAATTCAATGATAGATAAAGTTATACCACCCAAGATAGAATCATGCCACCTAGATTGTGATCACAAAGTGGCCCAATCCTAGGCTCTTTAAATATTGGAATTTGGTCACCTTGGATATTTTCCTCTAATCCAACATCAATTCCCACCATTTGGAAGGTGTCTCAAACTTGCATCATAATGTTAAGAACAAAAAATGTGTAATTTTTGGGTTAGAGAATATAGAAACATAATCGTTGGGGCTCTAGAGGTTGATTTTGGCACCAAAAAATCAAAATGTGGCTTAAATAGAAAAAGCTTAGTTTATGGTGACATGGATCTCTCTAAGATTTTAAATTTTTGAAAGGAGGGCTTCATTGGCTTCTTGGACCAAAATTTATGTTCTCGAAAGTTTAGGTCTTCCACTTTAGGAATTTAAGAGCATCTATAACACATGAGAGAGCCATAAGAGGGAGCTACACTTAGTGGCCAACTTATGATGCATATTATGAAACATCATAAGACATTTTTGATTAGAGACAATGGAATTAAAATTTAGTGCCCAAGTTGGTGAATGTATTATGATGAACTTATGATAGGTGGAAGGAATGTGTTATTTAGCTCATGGACTTGTCTTCGGATTTGGCTATTTTAATTTGACTAGAGATTTGGGCAACACATTTTGGGTGGTTTTGGCTCATAGTTTCCTCATCGCCATTTGATGGTTTCATGTATTTCTTCTCTTATTTATTGGGCACTTAAGATGGAGGTTTTGTAGTGATTTTTGTAGATATTGCATGTTTCTAGAATTGTTCTAGATCTCTTGTTGATGATATGCACACAAAGGATTAGACTCTAGAAGTGTATTATGACTAATGATTATTAAATAATACATTGAGTTTCTTTGGAGTGTGGATTTTTTCCCCACAAGTTTTTCCCCTCATAAATCACTATGTTAGGGTATATTACTTATGTGTTTATTTCCTTAAAACTATATAATCAATTTAAATCTTGTACATACCTCTCATAGATTATTGTAAGAAGTGTATTTTGCATCTCTACTTCCTTCATTTGGTATCCAAACTTGATCACCTTAGGTCATAGGTGTTAGGGACAAATATTTTTGTTCTAGTCTTGGTTTGAAAGGAAGCTTCAACAAAAGGTGGTCTTGTTATAGGAAAATGGAAATAACATCAAGGATACATATGGAGAGGTTTCTTGATACTAACTTGGAGGAATGGAAGCTCAAGATGGATGTCATTATTTTACACATAAGTATATGGGTTGTTGAATCTAGATCATATCCACTACAATGCCACAAAATAACTGGGATCTCTTGGACAAAAGAAGAAAGGGACCCATTAGGCTTTACATTAAAATTTCTAGATTTTGTTGAATATATGTGAAGAAGAAAAAAAATGATCTTTGGAAGATGTTGGGAGAATTATACTAGGTTAATCCCTATTAATAAAATTTTCCTACGAAAGAAGTTGTGCACCTTAAGAATGGATGATGTGGTTTTGTGGCTAAGTGTTTAAACAAATTTAATATGATTACAACAGGTATTGTACTTTTTTGGAGTGAAAATGGAGGAGGATTATCATTTCATGGCACTTTTATGTTATTTTCTAGACTAATGGGATCACTTAGTGATGGGAATTAGGAACATATACTCAAAAGTCAAAATATGTGAGGTAGTGGTTATTTTACTCTATGAGGAGGTGGGACAAAAAACAAATGAATATATTAAGGACACCTTAGTTATTTGTGGAATATTGAAGGAGATTTAAGCAAGAAGAGGGACAGGAAGAAAGAAAAGTCTAGATCAAAATCTCATGAGACATCCATAAATTCTATAAAGTTCAATCCTAAGTGTTGGAACTATGAAAAGCCTAAGAACTTATAAAGATTACAAAGGGGAGAAAAAGAAAAATAAAAATGATAAATGGATGATGTTTTTTTCATGGCCTTGGAAACTCATATTTTGGAAGTTGTGTGGTTGAAATATTTTGGAGCTTCCTTTGATATGACTTCCCATTGAGGGTGGTTTTTAAGCCATGAATAATATAATGGTGGGAAGGTATGCCCCAATTATTATTCTCATTTGAGCATAGTTGGTTTTTATAAAGCCCTAATTCAATTGTTCGAAGGACAAGTGAAGGGAATCAACAGTGTGTTGTATATCCTAGTTGGGCATAAAAACTATTATTAGTTAGCAAACTCAATAATGTGGGTGTGCAAGTTATTTTCTCTAGTGGCCATACATTTTGGGTACCTAAGTGAGCTCTTTCTTTAGAGAGAAAGTTTCCTATGGAGAAAATAATACTATGGCATGCTAGTGAATGGGCCATATAGGTGAGAAGGGTCTAAGAACCTTGAAAAATAAAAATATTATTAAGGGCGTGATGATTGCATTCTTGAATTTAGTTTATCTGGAAATTATCTATATGGAAAATATAATTGCATTTATTTTTATTCTAGTTCTCACATATCTTTTAGGGTGTTAGATTTAATTCATTGAAATGCATTTGGTTATATCTTTATTTCCAAGTTTGTGTACTATGTATCTTTATAGCTGATTATTCTAGGAGGAAATGGATGTATTTCCTTAGGAGAAAATGTATATTATATTTATTCAACTTAATGATTTTAATGCTCTTTTAAAAAATAGACTACAAGGAAGATTAAGGTTTTAAAGATTGACAATGGTGATGAATTTTATTTTATATATTTTGATAGATTTTTGTGAAGAGAACATGATTGAGAGATATAAGACAACTCCATATACCTATATGTAGAATATAATTGTAGAAAGAATTAATAGGATGGTAATGGATAGATCTAAGAGTATTCTTAGTGGAGTTGGCTTGGAACGAGAGTTCTAGGTAGAAGTGGTCACTATGGCTTGCTATTTGATTAAAAAGTCTCCTACATTAGATCTTGTCAATAAAAATCCTTGGAGGCATGGATGATAACAAATATCTCATCACAACATATTAGAATTTTTAATTCCAAGGAATATGGACATGTACTTAGGGAGAAGTGGTGAAAGTTAGAGATTGTGAAATGTATCTTTATTGGCTATGTTGTTGGTGTGAAAGTGTACAAGTTTTGGGACCTTATGACTAAGAGGGTTCTATGTAGAAGAAGTGTTATTTTTAAAATATGAATCCTTATTCTATAGTTTTATAGGTATACTTGATGATATGAAGAGATACATGGTTTAAAAAGTAACCCCAAAGACCAATAAGGTTGGACTAGAAGCTCATGAAGGACCTAAAGAGTAAAAGGCCTATATAGTCTAGAAGAGGGGTTTGTACCTCCACCTTAGCTCTTGAGCAGGTTCACTTGATAGAGACAACAATAAAACATGTATAATCCACTTGATTGGATATGTATTTTCAATTTTAAAGCTAAATGCATATCTTTTCATTTTGATTTCAACATGAAAGCCAAACTAGATCCACTTTCAATCATTCTACTTGACTTATCCAATATGTTAAATCCTTCATGAGATGGCATGTAAAATAAACACAAATAGTAATATCAACACAATGTAAAATAATGGTTGGAAAAATAATAAATAATAGTTTTCATAATATTACAATAATTCTTTTTAAAAAAGGATCACAAGATCCCAATAAACTATACTTATAATAACCAAAAACAAGTAATAGGATGTTATATGAGCCCAATACACCCTTCCATAAGAATCAAAAGAATCCTTCTATCCCAATGGTTCTCATGTGACACTACTAAGCCATGTGGAATCCTTAGGCCCACCCCTTTATACTAAGAGGCCTTTGATTGGGAAATCCAACAACACTCATAACAAATAATGGTTGAACACATGTACCAATCAATAACAACTCAAACAAAACACACCATTTAAAAAAGTATACATGATGGTTCTATAAACACCAATAAATGTGGGTCAAATAAAACATAAAATCTAATGGAACAAGAAAGGAAGAGGTACTAGAACTAGGATAGTAGAATGTCAACACACTTGTCCAATGACTATGTATGATGAGGAATGGCCCCATATACAATAGGAGACTCATTAGCTTTCAATTAGCATGTAAGATCATGTTGATTATTTAATTTTAATAACCACATAGGATTGTGTTAAATTCTAACTTTCAACAACCAATTATAATTGTGCTAAAGTAGTACATAATTCTTTTATACCTTCGATACTAGATAATATTAATTTATTAAATTTATAAATTATTTAACCCCATTTATTATTATATTGTTTAAATTTTAACACTCTAATTGTTTTTATCCATTGGTTATATTGACTAGATAGATGAGAGGCCACTCCACTTCATTTCCTAGATCTCATTCATAATGGCTCAAAGTCTAAAAATAGCAAAATACTATAAGGCACAAAAAATGAGGTAAAAACCCTTAGCACTCATATCCATAAGGTAGAAAATTATATTTTATGAGGAAAATTATTGTCCAATAAAGTATAAATTATTTTATCTAAATTTTAATCAAGGATTTTAGCAAAACCCAAAATTTCCATTGATGAATGCTAAAAATTGTACATCAATTCTCAAAATCTAAAATTTTAAGAAAATAAGAATACCCTTAAGATTTTATCAAGAACAAAATCATAATTTTTATATTGCATACAAAACTTTAAGGAAAATTTTGTTAGCATTATGGAACTATTATATATTTAAAAAAATATAAAATAATACAAAATAGATGTTTCTACAAAGTAGTTATAGATTCATCAAACAAATTCTATAGAAGCATGTCATATGCAACCACCTAATATGGGCATGGCTAAGTGAGAAAGAAAAAAAAATTAGTGCATTCAATTCAAAGAAGGGAAGATACCTTATTTAAGGAAACCCTAATATGAAGATATTCTTTTTCTTATACACAATACCAAATATTCTTTTTCCAATCCACTCAAATATCCAAGCAAGTTTTCCAATTCTACAACATCAATTTGAAGAAATCCTCAAGTGATCCTTCTCCAAGAAATAAATCATATGACCATTAAGAAAAATGGACAGATATAGAGAAAACAAAAATGAACAAGTTTTTCTAGTTTTCTTTAATTTCTTTTTCTTTTCTTTAAAATCCTTAAGCTCTTTAGGATTTTTCTTGCCCATTCACATTTTGAACACACTATTTAGTCAAATAGGTATTTCATATTTGATATTTCATTTTAATATTTTCACTTAAAGTTATTTCAAATAGAAATTAAATATATTGTTAATTTTAAATAATCTAATATACATTATATTCAAATGGTTACTAAAATCTTTTTATACATGCAATAATAAAAATCACAAAACCTTTTACCAAGGAAAATTAATAGACTCTTTTGACTTAAGCATAAATAATATTTTAAAAGAGCTTAAGCATTTTAAAATCCAAAAAAATGCAAAGTGCCTAAAGATCTAAGCAAACAGATTCAAGGTAAACACACACTTTAAAAGTTTAGCTAAAAATAAGAATTTAAAAATGACAATGATTTAAATTTTGGATCCATAAGGATGAACACTGGGTCATCTCATAAAGAAAATTAAGTTTTATATATATATATATATATATATATATATATATATATATATATATATATATATATATATATATAAAAGTTGAGTAGTCTCAAAATAGCCACTATTGGGAATACTTTTTCCTACACACTTAGTTAAAGCATTAGGCACATCAACACAATACAAAATAGTCAAATCACAATATAAAAACATCCATCATGATATAAATTAATAAGCAATATAATATCAAAATGTGATGAACATGAATAAAAAATAAACATAAAGAAACTCATAAAATTCATAATGCTAAACTAGGAACTATAATCACATATCAACATATAGAAAAAATAGTGAAGCTGAATCATAAAATAAGATTTAAACATTAGATCATAACATATGTACATCCATAATACACAATTGAAAAAAATTGATGAAAATATAAAACATCATTGGTAATAAAGTATCAAGATAAAAATACACAAAAAATAGTAGAACAAGACACATATATACTTGGGGC
>VDFB02252141.1:82775-152625 GCA_007258455.2 Sequoia sempervirens
AATGTTTCCCTCCTTTTTCATTACCAAAATAAGTCGTTGGTTATTGGTAAAAAACGTATTCATTACCCATTAAAGTTTTCAAAAGATAAGAAACAAGTGTTATTGCCAAATATTGACCCCCAAAGAAGAGAGGTAAAACAACACTTTCTGCTATTGGGAATTAGATGTCACATCATCACCGGCCTATCAATTATCCAAAGAAATATTTAAAATATTTATTTTAATTATGAACCCCAATCCCTAATGTTCGATGAAAATAATTTGGTTTTTATTAGATATCAGAGATCGGGTGTCTAACTTAATGATTAAGATCTAATGAGGATAAGAGATACTCGTTACGCCTGAATCCCTACTCCCTAGGATAGTCCATTTTCAGATTTTGGTTAATAGGTTTTTTTCTTAAAATTTTGGGCTAATAAGAAACAAAGAATAAGCTACATTCCTGATCCCTAACTCCTGACAATACAAAGTAATGAGCATGGCAAAGGCAAAATCGGTGTTCAAGTTGAAATTGTTTAGATTGTTTTAAAAAATTAGCAAGTAAGAAGAGGTATGACCGATACCCAATCCCCAATAAACTGGAGTTTTTTCTTTAGTATGAATTCAGAGGCTCTTTCATCACAATGCAATCTAAAAAGGCTTTTCTTTAAGGCCTAATAAGGGATGCTATTTCATTCCTTTTTTTGTTATTTCCTTTAAGATTTTGATGGATGGTATTTTTATGTGTAGGTAATGTTGGTGTTTCCAACTGATTGTCTAGGTTTTCCTAAAGGTTAGCCAAACCTTATAATTAGAAACTACAAGTCAATAGCCAATGAACAGGAGATTGATTTTATATTTTTCTCCTCTAAACTTTAGGCTCTACAAAACCAAGGTGGGTTCCCCTATAACATCATTAAATATATAAAAAATCTTTATAATGATGCCTTTGATAACAAATTATTCACACTAACATTGTAGAAGGTAGCTTGATTGGCCAAATTATTTTTAGGACACTCTATATGATCTATATTACTTTTTGTAGTGTAGGAAAAAGTATCCCTTTTTCACACTTAATTTGGAAATAATTAATAATAAAATGAGCTTAATTATGCCTTGATTTAGTATTGTAATACATATTCACATTAAGTTTAGTGCCCTTTTAAATTAAATGGACTTAATTGTGCTTTGTTTTTGGTGTTGTAAGGTGCACCTTTACACTTTCACACTAATCTAGGGCTTTATCAATTGATTGAGGTTAATTTTCCTTAATTGGCCCCTTTAATTCAAATCCAAGCCTAATTAATTGCAATTTCCAAAGAGGAAAACCCGACATTCATAAATGTCATTCCACAAAACTCGTCCTTGAATAATGTGTGTCCTAGGTAAGTGAGCTAAGACCCATTTTTCATAGGGCGTATGGGTCCTCACTTAGACATATGACCCTAATTTAACATAATTTTTAACACTAAGCAATGTGTGTCCTAGACCTAAGTTCCTTAGGAGCCCCCTTTAAAATATGTTTTTGGGGGTATTTTAATGATTTCAAATCTACAATTCAATGTCAACTTGTGATATTTTACTTTTGGGAATTAATATTAAGATATGTATAAATAAGAGGTCATTTCACTTAGTTTGACCTAGATTTTCAAGTGTTTAAGTCCTAATAGCAATTTTATGAGATCAAGAGCATTTTCAAGGCATTCAAGGGCAAATTTTATTGAAGATTATTTCAACAATCAAGATTTCTATCATCATGTCAAAGATTTATTGCATCATGCATGTTGTTTGAGCTTATATGGTGATGTAGTCTTCAAGATCTATGCAAGTATTCAAGGACATTATTTCTAATGAAGTTTCATGATCAAGATCTACATTCACTGAGGCCACTTCATTCTAGTTTCTAGATTTGTATTCCATGGTTCAAAAAAGGTTTGGTGAGTTGTTACATAGATTTGTTCATTCATCATTGCTTCTTGTTTTTCTATTTCATTTCAAGGTTTAATTACCAAAACGGGGTTTGACCAAGGAAAACCCCCATTCCTTAACAAAACAACATTTTTCTCTCTTTGATGTGTGATTGCAGATTTTAGGTGGAAGATCTATTGAAGAACAAAAATTGCAAAGTTGTCCAAGTTGTCACCTTTCTTGCAAAATTATGGAAATTGACCTACATAATTTATTTCTTGATTTTTTATTGTGAGATTCAAGAATCTGGGAGTGCAGACACAAAAGAACAAAACCCAAAAACTGATTTTCTAGATCCCTAGCCAAGACACATTTGCCATAGGGCGAATGGGTCCTCAATGAGCCTTGAAAAAGCACTTTTTGTGATAGGTATGCAAGATTTATCCCTTCCAAATTCTCCCTAAAGTCTATAGGTTCCATCAGTTTTGTGTTCAAGCTTCTAAATTCACTTTATAGATCATAATTTGAAGTTTATTTTCTATTTTTAATCTTTCTCCACAAAGTGTTTGACTCATACCCCCGTCCTTGCAAAAAGGGGAAATTTGTAGATTCACATCTTGAGTTGACTCACCTAAGGGTTGATAGTCAATTCTTGGTGTGGATCTCATTTCCTAGATGAAAATAGAAGAATAGGACCCCTTTTCCCTCTTTGGATCCACTTTTCTATTTTGGGAAATTTCCCCTATCCTATTTTTCTATGTTTCACTTTGTTTAGTGTGGATTTGAGCATAAAACATGAAATTACAGTAAAAATAAGATTTTGATTTTATATTTTGTATTTCATTATGCCTTAACCTTAAACTTTGTGAATCATTTTGGTCAGTGCCTTATCCACAATAGAGTCAAGAAACAAAATAAACTCCTACAACAGACCAACTCCTAGCTTCTTATAACCTCACTACATTACAATGAGAAACCAACAAAATAACAACATTATCATACTACATATAAATCCCTATTGTAATTACACAACCTTTTATGAATAAAATAGAAGTAAAATTATTCCATTCTTTGAACAAAATCTAACAATTTAAGCATCCATAACATAATATATTATATGAGAACCACAAATAATTCTTGATTATATTGATTCAAGAGAGAGTGTGTACAATACTATAGAGTATGATAGGTTGATACTTAAATTTGAGACAATACACAGAGTATTTGAGTCATCTATCATTATTACATAGTAAAATTACAACATTTCTTATCCATGTTTTCAACAGAATTAGTTGTACAACCTAATTCTATACAAATACTTACAAAGACTAAGAATTAGAACCCTTTGAATGAGGTTCATAATTCCCTTCTATAACATAAGGTAAGCAACAAGAAAAATCCTCATGCACCACCTGGGTTTGCAAAAGAAAAAATATAAACGATGGTATTAAACTAGTGGTCATAAGCATTCATAATGCGTAGGGAGATTGCAAAAAGTTGTTGGAAACCCTTTAAAATATCTATATAGGCATATATCATTGATTTCTTCAATATTATCTTCAATATTTGGTAGGATGTCCTTAACATTCTTTACTCAACACACCCATATAGCCATTATACCTAGTTAGTGGGATCCGATTGAAACACAACTCAAATCTCACATTTTATCATTTTCTTTATCAGTTACCAATGTTGTGTAGACCTGCCCTAGTATAATACCAACTAATCCAAGGGGTGAATTACTCTGACAAAATCTTCAAAAATAATTAGGCACCATTGTTGGCCAAGATATTTCTGATAACCAAAATTTGGTGCACAAGACATAAAAATTGATACATGGAAGGGGTTATAGGCCGGGCAGTTGATTATAATTTTCATCCCAAGCCTTAAAAATACCTTTTGAAGGCCATTCATGAGCAAGAAAAAAATCAACATTATACAAATATTTTTGATACTTAGTATCAAGAGTTTCACTAGTTTCTTTGCAGAAGACCTCTATGTTATGATCTGTATTAATCAACATATCTAAATAAGTATTGAATAAATCTACACCAATTTTGTTGTCTTTACATATTAAGAGGAGAGTGCGGACCAAGTCATTAAAATTCTCCCTCCATTCATTCAAATTTCTTGTATGCTCATCATCCTTCATTAGACGAGGCATAGTCCTGATTTCAATATGCTCAAAATAATTAAGCTTCACTTGTGCGCTTTCAATTACCTTATCCATATATTCCTATGTCTCTTGTGTTGTCTTAGCCAAGGTGTAAGTGGGAATAACATTTGGTGGAGGGTCAGGTGAATTAGCAAATCCTTTGTACATACTTCTAAAGCCATGATTTTTGGGGTCCACTTAGTGAAAATCCCTTTAAGTCTATCTTGATCCCCATTTACCTTGACAATAACACCTTTGAAATTTATGTATGTTGTATAAGCATCCTCCAATATCCTTAAAATCTTGGAAAATTCATGCTTCATAATGCATGACACTACACAAACATTTTCCTTTTGTTGGACCTCTTGAGCATTCCTCATATTCTCCTCCATCATTTGGATCCTCTCCTTAAGATATTCATTTTCAATTATCAAATTGTCTAGAGGTTCTACTGAAGAGGAACCTATTTCTTGTACACCAATGGGAGGAAATTTTTCCTAAGCGTCTTGCATTCTTAATTTGTTATATTTTGCAGTGAGTGCTACATGGTCCTTCCACAATTCATCATACATATCATGTAGCCTTTGGGAAATTGCTTCAATAAACTTAGCAACATCCACCATTAATGAGGCTACTTCAAAGGTAGAAGTATTTGACACCCTCTTTACAATTAGGCTTTATTTTATGTCTTTTGATGCTTCAACAACCTCTGGTTTATTTTTGTTTGGGGATAGATCCCATAGTGCAAGGACTTCCCATCTTTGGTTGAACCCTAATTATGACAATGTTATCTCTGCTTGCAATTTAGAGGAGAAGATCTATGCATCTTATCTTTTGATTGTGTCAAAAATGATTGTTGAATCAATTTCCCATTCTGGGATTAACAACAATCCACTATCCTACACCATCTTCCTTCCTTCCTTGGGATTAATGTTCTTGGCATCAAATTCCATCTCTTCCATCACTTTCTTGGAGACCTCATCATACTTCTCCTAGGGTAAACCTTCTCTTTCCAATTCAAGTCTTCTATGGTACTCCTCTTTCATTGATCTTAGGATAAAATCCTTAAATTCATGTGATTTTACAAATTCATCATCAAAGATGAATTTTGAGTGTGCCAATTCACTTACATCATTAAGATTATCTCTCCCCATTAAAACATCTAACCTAAATGTTTGTTGAAGAACTCCAACAATATTTTGTCTTAGGGGAGAAGGCATATACTGATGTACTTCATCAGTAGTTATCTTGAAATTCTTCCCCTCATCTTGACTGGGGGAATAATCAACCAACAATGGTTTTTCTATTCTCATATTTTTTTGAGGTTGTTCTCTCAGGGGAGAATCCACATTAATTATCTAAGGGGGAATTACTAACACATGAGGGGGAGGAGGGGGATTAATCTATGGTGGACTTGGTAGTACATTTTCTCTGATAATAATCCCTTGAGGACTCTTGGCAGTAGGGAAGGTAGAAGAATGAGGCCTAGAATGATATTTTTTTCTTTCCTCTAGGGCTAGGGATTTACCAACAACTCTATCAAAATTTCTTAAGATTGCCTCAATCTTGTCAATTGGATTTTTTATTTCAAAATATCCCCCAGGGTAATCCTTATTCTTTGTTGTCCTAGTGGCCTTTGCTTTAGTAAATGTGTCCCACCTCACCCTTCTATCATCTTCTTCCCGATCATCCTTGTAATTTCTTATAACATCTTCACTATAGTGGGTTTGATGGATGAAGGCTAACCTCTTGATTCTTGTCCTAACCTGATGTATGAATCCTTCAAGATCAAAATCCCTTATCCTTTCCTATTGCAATTCATAATCTTTAAACATTTTGTACAGTTTATCTAAACCTTCTCTTATTGAAGTGAAGCTAGAAAAGACAGTGGAGTAAGGGAAGAATGATCCCTTCTTCTATTTCCTCAGATGAAAATTATCTATTCCATTCATCTGCCACATGATTTCCATAAATGACAACCTATGTGGACACATCTAGGTAGCACATGGGGGCCCACGAGGCACCCATATATTCTGATAACAACGAAGTTAGCATAGAGATAATAATATCCCCAATTATGTTGAACTCCCAACTAAGGTTTTGTGTCTTTGGGTCTAAGGAAATCTAGAAGTTCCTTATGCAATCACATCATAGGCACACCCAACCATGACAAAACTTCCCTTACAAAATAATTTTCAAAAAGGACGTACCTAGAGTTGTCACAATCCTTGTCCCAGATGTGTGTCCAACATTCACAGGGAGAATTTTCCCTTATCTACAAGGCTTTATTCCAATATCCTCTTCCCCTATATAAGAACATGTGGCATAGGAGAGAATACCATGAAAAATTTACCACCTTGCAGTCCTTAATTTCCACAAGTTGTTTATGGATGGCCTCGGCTATAAAGTTGGAAAAGTAAAAATCACTATTGATTAGATGATTTTGGATATCAACTACCATATACATAAGAGACACCTGCATTTTTGGTTGTGCATCTCCCCCTAATACTTTACATAGAGCATAGTATGTCTTGACGAAGTATTCTTCAAAGGAATCGACATTGAAAGGATCCAAGTCAGTCTCAAGAATCCTCACTGATTTTCCATTAAGCCCTTATTTCTGAACCTTGGGAGCCGATGTACCCTGAAACTATTCTTGTCCTACTGATATTTATGCCTGAAATAATTAAGGATTATAGCCTTATTTGCAGCCTTGTTTAGTTAGAAGACTTTAGAAATAAACACTTTACTAATTTTCATTAATTCACTTCCATCTGCTACCCTAATGACTTGTATTTTCATCATATCTTGAGGCAACATGTATAATGAATTCTACATTTACAAAAACATTTGAGACAATCAAATTTCTCATCATAAGTCCAAACATTAAAGATAGGGACATGGCGATTTCTCTTTCCATACTAATGTAGAAACAATTCCCAACTAGTGATCTCAATCTCAACATCTCTACATTCTCTAGCATTATCTATTATGCCATCCACTACACTAAGGCCGTGAGGAAGAATACTTTTAGGAGTTCGGTAGTTGGGCCAAAATATCTTCTTCCAGAGATCTCTTGGAAGTAGAGGGTTGTTCACTTGATCGGCTCATAGTTCTAGATTGGTTTGGAATAAAATTTTATGTGAATTTCTAAAATTTTATAATCCTTTGCATATACAAGATACACAATTTTCTAAATTTCAGGACTGTAATTCTGGTGAATTTTAACAAGGAATACGTACCTATTTTTTCACCTTTCGAGAGCTCAAGTCGATACAAAATGAGTAGGTTTTTGCAGATTTTTCTATTATTCCAGATAAACAAGTAATAGGATGACCACTTACATTGAATTACAATATTTATGAAGGAAATCCAGCTACCATCCCTCACTTCTACCATTACTTCTCATTCATGCAAAGGTAGCTCATTCATCTACCCATTTTATCAATTTTGAATGTGGGCCATCCATTGGAAATGAAAGTACAAGATTAATGATGGGTGATAGCTTGATTCACCTGAAGCATTCACTGCCATATTTCCAACCAATGGGATTCATCCACATAATAATACTACCATACTCTGTCCTTTCATTGTTTTACATCATGGGAAAAGTTATGACATAATGGGCCTGTAGATTGTAGAATTCCTTTGATCACCCACCATGTGCCAACATTCTGTGATGCTCATATGCAACATCCTCCGAAAGGTTTTTCATATCCTATAATTTGTCTTCACTTGTGACAATTTTCCATCTTCCATGGTTCTATGGACCTTCATCCTTTTAACAAAATTCTTGATGTGGAAGCACAGAAAGGAGCGGGGACCACTTATTACATGGGCAGTTACTTAATTTATTACATTACAACATATGAAAAAATAATATTTAAATGTGAGCATTTAGACCAATGGGGCAAGGCAAGGCATAGATATAAAATCATGACTCGATAAAGACCAAACCAATTAGGTAATAAAATAGATAAGGTCATTAAATGCATGGGGACGATACATAATGGACATGACTCAAGCAAGGTGCAACCCTAGTAACTAGTCAACAATAGAATATAACAAAAGTGTGAGGGTTTAAATGGGCACTAGGAGTTAAGGCAAATACTAAGGCTTAGGAGCCCGTAAGATATGAATTTCATACCCTAGCTTGCATAATTGAGGAATTTCAAAATTTTAAGAGACTAGAAACCATAAAACTACCAAATTTTACAAGTGCCACTAGTGGCTCTAGTTGGGGATGTCTATTTAGTAGAAATAGAGTGAGGATCTAGAAAAATCTGGAGAAGCATACCAAAAACCAAGCCAAAACTGAGGACCTCATACAAAATTTACATTATGATACAATGTGAATGGATACACCCTTCTTATGAGTAGTGTTTAAGGAATTATCCATGTACCGACAATTCCAACACCTCTTCATTTATATTTTACCAAAAATATGAATTCTCACCATGATTGTTGCATATGACATAAGGGCCAATCCATAGAGCTTCAAATTTACCATGCTTTCCCTTTCGCTCGACTCTAGCATTCCACATCATGATTAAATCACCAATTGTGAATTTCTTATCTAATGCTCTTTTGTCAAATAGCTATTTGACGTATAATTATTTTTTAAGATTGATGTCTTGTGCTTTCCTTCTTGATTCATCTGAATCTATAAGTTGGTTAATTATGAACATCAAGCTATCATCAATATCCTCTTCATATTCTTGGATGAACTTATACACTGGTAGAAAATTGTTTATTGGTAGCCTAGGATCAAATCCATATACTAGCTCATAGGGGGATTTTTTTTGTAGATTTCTTTATCATCATTCGGTAAGCGCATAGTGCTAACTTTATTTTTGAGTCCCATGTCATCTTATTCTTTTCAATCACTCTTTTCATAATTTTCATGAGACTCTTGTTACTAGACTCAACTTTTCCATTCCCTTGTGGATGGTAAGGGGAAGAATATAATATGGCAATCCCATATCTTCCATAAAAAAATTGAAAACTCCTCTAATTTGAAGCACATTGCGTTATCCATGATCAACTTTATAGGAGTTCCAAATCGAATGCATTTCTTCAAGGATCCTTGCAACTTTTTCCTCATCAACACATATCAACATAACATGATCTGCTATATCTCTCCAATATAAACATCCTTGAATTATGAAATACTTTATAGCTTGCAACTTTAGAGTCCTTTTCTGATTATCACTCATATGGTTTGGGCATGAAATATTTTTTAGGTAGTATAGGATATCCTTGTACCAAGGACAAGAATGCACATTTGACTTCTTTACAAGTGTATCTTCTTACATTTGATTAATTTGGTTAGCTTCAAGATTGGATTCAATGATCAATTTAGCTAAACCTTGTCCTCTAACAAGCTTAGTTAGTTGGATGTCAATGTTAAACTCTAGGATTTTATTGGTCCATCTACATCTTCTCCAAGTGACTTCTTTCTCAGTAAAGATATATTTAACTACAACATTAGGCACATAAGCTATTACTTTTTCACCCACCAAATATGGTCTAAAAATTTTCACAAATTTTACTATAGCATAAGCCTGCTTTTCCATGATGTCATACTTGAGTTCAATAGCTTGCAAGGTTTTACTGAAGAAAGAAATTGGTTTTTCAAATCCTTCATCATTCTTTTGTAAAAAACCACACTAATTGTATGCAATGAAGTAAAGGAGAAAAGTTGGAAAGGTTTGGAGAAATCTAGGGATTTTAAAATTTGAGCCCTTTTTATTTCATCTTTTATGCTTTGGAAGGCCTTATTCGGTGTCTCAGTTCATGATATAGATTTACTCTTTTTCATCATCTTCAAGATGGATCTTGACAATTCTACAAATTTTGTGACAAATCTCCTCACAAAATTTACCTTCCCAAAAAAGGATTGTATACCTTTGATAGTTTTGGGTTGGGAAATCCTGTCTATTACCACAACTCTATATGGATCAATTTTGATTCCTCTTTGGAGACAATATGTCCTAATAACTTTCATTTTGTTACCCCAAACACATATTTCTTAGGGTTTAGAGAAATACCATACTATAATGCCCTAACAATTTTTTTCAAGGTCCATACAATGGTCTTCCTCTTTCTTGGAGTATGCAGTCACGTCATCTTAGTAAACTACCATGAAATATTTATAAAATCCAAGAATGCAACATCCATTGCTCTTTCAAAGGTTGCTCATGCATTGGTTAGGCCAAAAGGCATCCTTACATAGACATATGTGCCACATGGTGTAGTAAAAGCAGTTTTGTATTGTTCTAATTCTTTTACCTTTACCTGATTATATCTTGAAAATCCATCCATCATGGATAGAAGCTCACACCCAATCACCCTATTCAACATTTCCTCCATGTTAGGAAACGGATAATTATCTTTTAATGAGTATATATTTGGATTCCTAAAATCCACACATAGTCTAATATCTCCATTCTTCTTTCTTACTAGCACCAGATTTGAAACTCAAGTTGAATATCTGATAGGCTTTATGATTCCACCCTCTCTGAGCTTCATTAATTCCTATTGCATTTTGGGCACTAGTGTAGGATTTATTGGCCTTTACTTTTGTCTAGAAGGCTTTGCATTTGGTTTTAAGGGGATTTCATGTTGAAATATATCTTCTCTATAAGCTTTTAGGCCCTCATATGACCAAGTAAAGACATGCTTATATTTCCTGAGCAGGGAAATTAGCATTATTTTAATTTTTGGGCTGATTTTTTTATCAGTATAAAATTTCTTGGGTGCATACTCAGTTCCCAAATTTATTTCCTCTAAATCTTATTTATGCGTAGAGTTTTTCTTAATATTACATTTGTCAAAATTATCAAAAAGTTTCTCTAAGGCTACCAATCCTCTATGAATCTTATTTATTTTGAGTTGGATAACCTCATTTCTAAAAATGGTGTCCTTTCCACATTTTTTTCTACAATTTTTTGTAAATCAATTTCTCGGCTTTGGTATTCATCTACACAATGCAAAAATTTTAACAAGTCTGAATCACTATTGAACACCTACCAATTTTGGATATTATCTGGAATAGGTCTTATCTAAACCTCAAAATTTGATATTTCAACAAATATTATATCATTATGCCTCAAAGAAATATTGGAAAGGAAGCCTTTCATTGCATTCTTTGACCTTTCTATCTAGTCAATTGAAAAAACATTAAACATTTCAATGGTATCCCAAATAACAACCTTGTATTGCTTCAATATTCTATGTTTAGACACATATTTAGCTCTTACTTGGGATATAGCTAACTCATATTCCCCTAAAACCCTAAGCTCCTTAATACTGTGTTTAATAGTAACTTTCAGTCCTAACAATAAGACTTCATACTCAGCAACATTGTTTGTACACTCAAATTTTAATGAGAATAAGTATTTGTAGGACTTACCTCTTGGTGATATAAGAATCACCCTTGCACCTGAGCCTTCTTTTAAACAATATCCATCAAATTAAATAGCCCACAAGAAATTTTCTTTTACTTGTTGCTTCGTCTCTTTATTTATAGGTGTATCTTTGTCTTTTATTGACTATGCATCTACAACCTTAAAGTTTCCCATGCCTATATCAATAAAATGTACATTTTCCACAAGGTATACATCTTCGAGGATAGGAGCTCTCTTCTCCTTGATTAATTTGGAATCTCTACCATTAATGGGTATCATGGCATAAGAGAGGTCCAATTTCATGCTTACTCCAACTATTGTTGCCCACTTTCTCAATAAAAACATTCCATATTGGGTTGGAATGTTCACAATAGTCACATTCATTGTATAGTCTTTTATAGGGAAATTTTCTAATCTAAAAGGTACATCCTTCATATTTCCAATTAATAGAACTTCCCTTGAATCCATAGCAAATAATTTCCCATATGCTTGATTTAATTGTAATCCCAATTCTCTCATGATTACTTTGGGCATGACATTAGTGGATGTTCTTGAGTCAATCATGCAATTTTTTATTAGTTTATCATTAACTTGTAGAATGACATAGAAGGGATCCACTTGATTATGGAAATTAGTTAGGGTAGTGCCCAAAAATACTTCATGAACTTCAACATGAGTCCCTTTCCATTTAATTCCTTTTAATTTTTCTTTACCCTTCTCAAGCAAGGTAATCATCCTTTTTACATCATGGGCTACAACTACTCCATCGATGAGAGAATATTCCCTCTCCTTATGTTCCTTTATCCTCATCATTTCCAACTGAGGAACTAATACTTTTATTTGGGAAAAAAGTTGGGTCATGTCTACTGCGACATACTTTGGTATACAACTAGGTTGGTCAATCAATATGAGTTGATCACTAGCCTTTTATGATTCCTTACCCATTGGGCTTTTATGTTGACTGTTGATTTGTTATTTCCCCTTTTCATTTATCTCTTTATTGTACTTGGACTTGGTATTAACAAGATCAACTCTATTTCAAGGCTTATTAGTGCCCTTTTCTTTAACCTCCTACTACCTAATGGGGGACCCAATTTTGAACTATCCTTACCTTCCTTTATGAAAATACCACCTAGATTTCCCTGATCTTCATTAGTTATGTTTCTCATATTGTAATTTCTCTTGACCTAAGCAACGACTACAACAGTTAATGCCCTAATTTCTTCATCTGAGGGCCTTCTTAATTTTATATCAAGTTCAGATTCTACATTGTGCACATTATGTTTGGATCATAAAGCATTATAATATAAAAATAAGCACAAAGACTCATTGGGCCTCATATATGGGGAAATTTTTTTAAACACCCTATTGAACCTTGTGTGAACTCAAATACCAACTCATTCACTTCCTTACTTATGCTTGTGAATTCATTTATCAAAAACCTAGGGTTAGTATTAGTGCCATATTGTTCTCTAAATACCCCTTTTAAATCATCTCAAGACCCAATACTTGCATCTAACAATTTTATGTACCAATCTCTAGCTTCACCAATTAGGGTCTACATAAATAACTTCATCACACCATCCTCATGTTTAACCTCAAAATCATCCAGCATATTCAAAAAAGTGCTAAGATGTGTTTTATTAGATAAGCAGGGAAGGTCCCTAATCCCATGGTTACAAACAATAGACAAAAAGGAACCAAAAAAAGGTGGGAAACAACACCACCAACAAAAACCAAAAAATAGCAACCAGATTAGCTCGCAGGCCATCATTTAACATAATAACCATAGTCCAACCAGTACTAATCAAAAACAGTAAGATTCTACTAGAAAACTTAAATCTACATAAACCATTAATTAAGTCAACAGTGTCCCAGGTGGTATTCCACCATATCATAGCTATTATAAAATATCAGTCCAAGATTATGAAACAAATGGACAAAAAAAATTCTTATTCATCAAAGTAGCAACAACAAGCCATTAATTTTCTTTCTTCAACAAGTCCCCATATTCTCCCATGAGAGTGAGGTATTCTCTATAGTCAGGTCTCTCGAATTCATCCAGCTTCCCCTGTTTCCTTAGCTTCCTGGTAATTTTGGATTCTCCAAAAGAAGCTCCCAGCATTGCCCTCCTCATCAGTCTATTAGTTACCTTCATGAGCATAACTAAAGCCTTTTCCATATCTTCAAACTGAACCTGCAGAAAATTTATTCTACTCTTTAAAATTCATTGCTTGAGTCCTTTGTTTTAATCTCCATACCCATATCCCCAACATCCTACACATTCTCAACCTCATTCTTGTGTTCCTTCTCTTCCTCTACCTTATCCTCCTTTGATCCTTCTTCCTCCATCTCATAAGTTGAGTCCTTAAAGTCCATATCCTCTTAATCTTCTTCCTCCTAGGCTTCAAACTCTTCATACTCCAGATCTTCCTCATCACACAGTCATTTTTTTTTCCTTTTTTGTCCTTCGAGGTTGCTTTTGCTAGGTGGGAAAACCTTCTCCCGCCACTCCCTCCACTCCATTTCCCCTGCAAATTCTCCTTCACCTCCGCATTATGATTCCCTTCCTTAGAAATATTAATGAAACCCCTAGGGTTTAAGTCTCTTTTTGGTTTCTTCACCTTGGGGAGTTCTAGTAGCAAAGACGAGTGTTTTCTTTTCTCCAACATAGCTCTGATGTGCTCAATTTCAAAAACTCTTTTTTCCTCACTCTTCTGCAACACAAGAGTTGAGGGGTTAGAAACATTGGCCACAGGGGACTAGATTTTTGTAGGGATAAGCACCCTCCTAGCAACGACAATAAGAGGTGGGCGGGGGTTAGGTTACACAGCAGGGATTTCAACAGTAGCAAGATTTTCATCAACAAGTTGTTCCTCATTATCCTCTTCAATACGGTCGAGATTCTCATTTCTACTAACCAAAGGGTTGCCATGAGGATTCAATGCCAAAGCATACTTATACAGGGTTAAAATCAGACCTTGATGAAGGGGAGGACTAGCACCCTTCTCAATATTGAGTTGCAGGGAGGACAAGTGCTAAGATGTTCTTCACCATTGATTGCATCATTTCTTGAGAATTTAGCAAGGTATGACCTTACTTCATTAGGAACTTGATTGGGATACCCAAGAATGCCAAAAAAATAAAGTTGTCTATATCTATCCATTTTCAAAGGCATCCTACCTAGAGTATTTCCCATCCTATGATTTTGTTGACCACCTTGATTCATAGGGACATTCTATTATATGTATGGATTTTGGACTACTGGTATACCTTGACCCCCTATGTTTGATGGGGTATTATAATGTGACTAAGAACCCATTAGATTTTTTCCTTGAGTATTTGACACATAGGAACCAAACTCTATGTTATGTCACATAGTTTGTCGATGGGACACTCTTCCTATGCCAAGACCTTAATGTTGATGATAACTATTATTTGTTTGAGGACCTAATGAGACACCAAAATTCATAGTCATAGAATTGGTACCAAGAATATTTTGTGAAGTGGAAGGGATGGTATTCCCTTGAGAAACATTTGTCACACTAGTTGTAGTGTTCTAAACAGTTTATGATGTAACATTTGGCTAAGGGTTACTCCAAGTGTTTATGTGGGAAGTGTTAAAAGGAACACTTATCTGATGGATACTTCTAGCCTAGTTTTGGGATGTTGATACAGTGGTATTATTTGTTTGATTAGCATTTTTCATACTTTCACTCTTCTTTTGATCTCATCTCTCCTTTTTGCTACTTATTTGATTCTCTATTGTTCTAATATATCCAACTCTAACTGTAAATCATTAGTTTCTCTTAACAACTCATTTTTAGTTTGAGTTGTGTTTCTCAGGATAAGAGCTTGTGAAGCAACTAGAGGAGCATTAGTTGATAAATTTTGGGAAATGACTATTGTAAAGTGAGGATCAATAGGATTTTAAAAGGAAAAAGTATGATCTTTTGAAGCTGTAGGATTGGTATAAAGTTATTGTATCACAAAGTTTCTCAAATAATTGTTTTGGTCTAAGAGACCTTGTTTAGGATCACTCCCTCTCTGATATGGTGCTACATTTCTCACTTGTTCAACCATTCTTTATGAATTTGGAGGAGTTTTTCCTAATAATGGTGTATCCAATGCATCTTCCTCATTTAGAGGCACATATCTACTTGGTGAATTATCATAACTATCATTAATATGCAATATATAACCAGTATTCTTATTAAAAGTAGGGTCTGACTTACTTGCATATTTTTTTTCCATGTTGACTTGTTCTTTGAAAATTCTCCCTCAAGTCTCCTTGTAGGGTCATCTTTGTAGAGGGATCTTCGACTATGCATGATGATGATAACCTCCTAACATTTTCTTCTTTGTACTAGTCCCTCAAAATGTCAAAGTCTCTACCCAAATTAAATGGGAGTAACAATCTTCAAGAATTTCAACAAGACTCCATTCTTCACAACTTTCTAAAACAACTTTACCATAGATGACTTATAAACAAGACTCTCGACTCTATCCTCTCAAAAATACAAACTACTAGGTAGAAAAACTTTGTCCCCAATAGAGGCTCATATGGGGCAGAGTAATTTTTCAATTGTTAACCAAAGATTCCTTTAGTTTATCCCCACTAGATTCACCAATCTATTGGTGTTTCCCATTGATTGTCTAGGTTTTCCTAAAGGTTATCCAAACCTTATAATTAGAAACCCCAAGTCAGTAGCCAAAGAATAGGAGATTGATTTTATATTTTTCTCCTCTAAACTTTAGGCTTTGTAGAACCAACGTGGGTTCCCCTATAACATCATTCAATATATAACAATTCTTTACAATTATGGCTTTGATAACATATTATTTACACTAATATTGTAGAAGGTAGATTGACTAGATAAATCATTTTTAGGACCCTCTATATGCTCTATACTACTTGTTTAGTGTGGATTTGAGCATAAAACATAAAATTACAATAAAATAAAGATTTTGATTTTGTATTTTGTATTTGATTCTTCCTTAACCTTAAACTTTGCGAATTATTTTGGCGAGTGCCTTATCCACAACAAAGTCAAGAAACAAAATAAACTTCTACAACAGACCAACTCCTAGTTTCTTATAACCTCACTTCCTTACAATGAGAAACCAAAAAACTAACAACATTATCATACTACTTACAAACTCATATTGTAATTACACAACCTCTAATGAATAAACTAGAAGCAAAAATATTCCATTCTTTGAATAGAAGCTAACAATTTAAGCATCCATAACATAATATATGATATGAAAACCATAAATAATCCTTGATTATATTGATTCAAGAAAGAGTGTGCACAATACTAGATATTATGATAAATTGATACTCAAATTTGATATAATACATAAAGTATTTGAGTCATTTATCATTATTACAGAGAAAAATTACAACATTTCTTATATGTGTTTTCAAAAGACTTAACTATACAACCTAATTCTATACAAATACTTACAAAGACTAAGAATCAGAACCCTTTGAATGAGGCTCATAATTTCATTTTATAACACAGGGGAAGCAACAAGAAAAACCCTCATCCACTGCATGGGTTTGCAAAAGACAAAAATATAAACGGTGGCATTAAACTAGTGGTCAGAAGCATTCACAATGCGTAGGGATATTACAAAAATCTATTGGAAACCCTTTAGAATATCTATATAGGAGTATGTCATCAATTTCTTCAAAATGATCTTATGTAGATGGTAGGATGTCCCTAACATTCATTATCTAAAAGGCCTATATAGCAGGTATACCTGGTTAGTGGGATTCAATTGAAATACAACTCAAATCTCCCATTTTATATTTTTCTTTATTAGTTATTGATGTTGTGCATACCTTCCCTAGTATAATACCAACTGATCTAAGGGGTGAATTATTCTGAAAAAATCATCAAAAATCATCAAGCACCATTATTGGCCAAGATATTTCTAATAACCAAAATTTGGGGCACAATACATGGAAGGGGTTATATACCAAACGATTGATTATAATTTCATCTCAATCCCTAAACATCCCTTCTAAAGGCCATTCATGAGCAAGAAGAAAGTCAACATTATAAAAATATTTTTGATACTTAGTATCAAGTGTAACACTATTTTCTTTCCAAAAGGCCTCTATGTTATGATTTTCATTAATCAACTTATCTAAATAAGTATTGAATAAATCAACATCAATTTTGTTGTCTTTACAAATTAAGAGGAGGAGAGTGGGGACCAAGTCATTGAAATTCTCACTCCATTTCAAATTTTTCTCCCTATCATCCTTCATTAGGCGAGGCATAATCCTGGTTTCAATATGCTCAAAATAATTGAGCTTCACTTGTGCACTTTCAATTACCTTATCCATATATTCTCATGTCTCTCATGTTGTCTTGGCCAAGGTGTAAATGAGAAGAATATTTGGTGGAGGATCAGGTAAATTAGCAAATCCTTTGTACATACCTTCTAAAAAAAAAAATTGGGGGCCCACTTAGTCAAAATTCCTTTAAGTCTATCTCAATCCACATTTACCCTGATAATAACACCTTTCAAATTTATGTGTGTTGTATAAGCATCATCTAATATCCTTAAAATATTGGACAAATCATGCTTCAAAATGCATGATACTATACGTAGATTTTCCTTATATTGGGCCTCTTGAGCATTCCTTATATGCTCCTCCATCATTTGGATCTTCTCCTTAAGTTCTTCATTTTTTAGGTTTCAAATTTTTTCGAAGGTGTTGCTAAAGAGGAACCTATTTTTTGTGCACCAATTTGAGGAAATGTTGCCTAAGCCTCTTGCATTTTTAATTTTTTATACTCTACAGTTAGTGCTACATGGTCCTTCAACAAGTCATCATTCATATCATGTAGCCTTCAAGTAGTTGCTTCATTAAACTTAGAAAAATCCACCATTAATGAGGTTGCTTCAGGTGTAGAAGTAACTGATAACCTCTTTACAATTAGGCTTCCTTTTATGTCCTTTAATGCTTCAACAACATCTGGTTTATTTGTGTTTAGGAATAGAGCTCATATTTCAAGGGATTTTTCAAGAATGAAGATGTTTTCATTGATTTCAATTGGTTAATTAGTTATCAACTAGTTGTTGTTGTCATTGATGTCATGGTTGAAGGTTATTCATTGTATATGTCGAGGATATTGAGAAAATTGTAATGAAGAAAGGTTGTAGGTATTTAGTGGTTGCTTCGGGTTTTTCTCTAGGATTTTCTCCTATGATTGGGTGGTTCATAAATGTTGATCATGGTTGTTGGAAGTTTCTATATCCAAATTTTGGGGTTTTGGGTCGTTGTACAATGCGAGTTATGTTCACTAGTGAACTGTGTTTTTCAGTGTCTCTACTGAGGTCCAGGAGAAGTGTAGTTGCTCTAAATTTCTTCTTATTTTAGTTTTATGACTTTAGGTTCTAGAGATAAACTAATATGTTCGCATTGAAGATAATTTTGTTGTCTAGAAAGATTGGATTGTGCTAAGGTTGCATGTGTTTAATTTTTTTATGTGTTTTACACTGGTTTGGTTGAACTTGTGTTAAACACTACTTGTGAAGTTCATGAAGTGTGTTGGGAATTATTTAGGTCCTCATTAAGCATTTTTTTGGGTCACCCTCATTCTAATTCCACCTTAGAATGTTTTGGCATTGACCTAATTTGAATTTGTAAAATCAAATGGTGTGTGTGGCTGACTTTGGACATGTTTCAAAGTTGAAGATGGTATAAATATAGGATGAGATATTGGTGAAAGGTGTGTGTTGTGTGATCTCGCAACATGCCCCAAGACTATAAGACTTTGGGACTCAAGTGAAAATTAACGCTTATGGCAGGTGCTGGCAAGTTGAAAAGATCACCAGAAGTAAAGAGCAAAGAGAATTTTTTAAAGAAAGAGTACTTCGTAATGTAGTCTTTCAGATACCCAATACCAAGAATGTTAAAAAGGAAAAAGGTAATATAAATGTTGAGCAAAGTGTTTCGGTCTGATAGTCGAGGTCCAGTAAAGATGGATGTTTCAATAAAATTGAATTTTAGGGAAATTCATGGGTAAAGTTGAATACCGGGTATTAGGTATCAGGTAACGATGCAAAGTAAAGTTTTAAAATATTAAGGTTATCCAAGAAGTCTGATAGTCCGGTAATCCGGTAGATAAAAGATAATTACAAAAGAATTAGTGATTTTTCAGAAAGCGTGTTATTTGTGATGGATTTATATGATAACAAATTTAATGATGGTTTTATTTACATGAGATTTTTATAAATGTTTTTTTTAAGGGATTTAATGAGTGGAATTTGTGATCATAGGAGAAGCAGATTGCGATGCAGAGTTCGGGTATGGACAGTCAAGAAAATTTGAATCACGAATAGAATCATATCTAAATTGGGCTACATATTCTGGGAATTTATATGCAAAGGGGCTTGAATCCACCAGAATACCAAGGATCCCGATATTTCACATATAGTGAGAGAAAGCGCCAACCTCTGAGGAAGCCTATTCTTGAGAGTAGAAATCCCCAGGCAAAAAAAAAGTGTAGGAACAAGATGATGAATTAATCATTTTGAATATATGGGAAACTCCTACACACTATCCTGATTCAAGTTATTATTCTAGCGATAATAAGATGAAAAACCCGAAGGACTTAAACATGCAGATGAAGGTTGACCTTCGTTGAATTTGTTTGTAATTCTCTTACCAATCACCACATTCCATGTGCCTTGATGTGATTCATCCCTTGGATTTCCTCTCATGTATTTTTCTTATCCTACTTGTGTATTACTTCTATAAAAGTCCATGGGATACTTCTTTTTAAGTTAATTTCAGAATTTGTGGATGTTGGAAGAGCCAAAACTTATTTAAGTTTTGTTCTTTTTTCCTATTTTTTGAATCATTCTGGACTAAAAAATTGTATGCACATAGAATTTAATCAATATCAAATCCAATTTTACAGCTACCTATCTCATGAATTTTTGTATCTGGTTTTCTTAGTTCAGTCAAACAAGACTGTGTGTTGCATCATTTAAGGGTGCATTGGTGCAGGAGCACCCTAGCAAGTACATGCTTCCATGAGGAAATATTAGGTTTTAGGTTTAAATATAGTGTTTTTATGTTTTAATAAGGCCCAAGAGGCCATATTAATGATCTAATAGGTCCTAGGAGGTCATTTGGGGTTCATATTTCAAATATTACAAAAATTGCAAAATGTTGTCAAAATTGTTATGGCAAAAGTGGAAAAAGGGAAAAATAGAGAAGTTGAAGGGTCAAGGAGGTTAAAAGAAATTTTGAATCAATTGATTTAGTTGTAGGAAATTTAAAATCCTTTAAAAATTCCATTTACATCCTTTGTAAGGTAGAAGTGTAGATTTGGAGAAGAATTGAATAAGAAATGAGACTGTTTTGTGCAAATCTCCAACATTTTCTTTGATTTCAGGCCATTGTACGGCCATGTACTGTGCATAAACCCACTTCTCCTCCATTGAAAGTAAATTTCATGTAAGTATAATTTGATATGCATTTTTTTTTAAGAAATTTCATTAAGTTGTGTGTAAGTTATGTTGGATTCTTTGAAGGCGGATTAAAACCCTGATCTAGGGTAGCAGTGGGACTTTAAAATTGCATAAGTACACTTTTAACTGTGGGAATCTCCTATAAACTTTTGAAAAGGAAGGTAATAATGTACTCTTCAAGATTCCAAAACCTTAAGGCCAGAAGATGAATTCTTGGGCAATTAAGCTGATGCCCTATACTGTTAAAACAAAGGTCTTGAGGGTAAATGAAGTCCTTAGGGGCTAGGGCTCATTGAAATAGTGTTGATAAAGCATGGGAATTGTTTGATTAAGCGTAGGTAGGTGTATTTTGATCTATTGGAAGCATTGGAAAGATTTGGAATGGAGTGGGGGCATGACTTTCAGTAAACCCTCACCTTTTGAGGATGATTTTAAGCATTGAGCAAGGGTTTAATCAATTGCTACATTGGTGAGTGATTTCTTTGTTGAAGATTGATGATTTAGGAGTTTTGCAACCTGACTAAAGACTGTCCATGGTCATTTGATGATGAGGAGTTGTTTTGGTGGGACATTCTTTGTTATTTAGGCCTAATTGAGCCTATTTTGATGTGGGACAGTCATTTTACTATTAATCTTTTCAAAGCAATAGTATGTGATGTTGTAGTATGTTTAAATATGCATTAATGCATCCTTGAAAACTAGGTAACTTTTCTGTGGAGATTCAGTGTGATTTAGGAGATATACCCACTTTTAACAAAATGGACTACTACAAGAAAATGAGTGTTTAGGGTGTAAAGGTTGGAATAATTGATAAATCAGGGATTTCTGAGATTGTTATTGGTTTGATCTTGTCTTAAAACATGATGTTCAAGGTGTTTTATGAGATCAGTGAGTGTATTGGTTTATAGTTCCTTTTGTTTTGTCTTTGTGTCTTGTGAAATCAAGTTTCTTCAAAGAAGTTGAGTTGATGAAACCTTGGAATTGCATCAATTGGTATCAGAGCTTAGAAGGTCTGGGAAAAGAGAGTTTGGAGTTTGTTTATGTTTGTGTTTGTGTAGGTTGAAGAGAGTACCTGATTTCCAAAAGACTAGGTAGAGGAAAAGAGAAGAGACCTAGGTGAGGCAAACACAAATTGGAAGCAAGGTTAAAGGCACTTGCTTGAAGAGAAGATATATTTTTTGAGAAGATGTTTGTAGGCTGAGGGTTCACAAAAGAAGAAGCAAGAAGAAAAAGAGAGGAAGAGGAAAGAGGAAAAGATGAGGCAAATAGAGGTTGAGAAAGAGATAAGAGAAATAAGGTAAGCTATGGAAGAGATGATAAGAAGGCATGAAGATGAGATGGAGTAGTTGATCAAAAGAGCACTCAGTTGGAATTTAACAATTAAGAAGAGAATATTTGTATGGCCTATTCAAAGGTTGATACAAAAAAGAAGACACATGAAGGCATTAGAATCATAAATGAAGATGATAGAACCTTTGATAGAGGTAGGAGAGGAGCAAGCCAAAAAAGAAGAAGAGTGTGAAGAGAAAGGAAGGAAGATAGAGGTTGCAGCCATCCCCAAACATGAAGATGACATTGCAGTAGAGGTAAAGGATTAGATTTTGGAGGGAAATGATGAATCCCTCATGAAGAGTCAAAATGAGTTGAAAATGAATGATGGTATTGTAGAGACACTATATCACTTCCTCATTGTGATAACACTTTTGATGAGGAACAAACTAATGTTCAAGATGTAACAGATGGAAGAAGAAGGAAAAAGAGTTGAGACAAAGATTGTGACACATCAAAGCATGAAGGAGAAAATTCAAGGAAGCAAGACAAAGTGGAGACAAGTTGGCATAGACCAACTAAAGCCAAAAGTAAAGGTGAAGATTAAATGGAGCTGTTTCAAGAAGCATAGCATAAAATACTACAAGGATGATCATTTAATGATAAATACTTGTTACTACATTCAATCCAAGAGGACTTGGAGTTTTCATTTGGCTAGGAGTATGGTGCAGGAGCACCCTAGCAAGTACATGCCTCCATGAGGAAATCTTAGGTTTTTGGTTTAAATCTAGTGTTTTAATGTTTTAATAAGGCCCAAGAGGCCACATTAATGATTTAATAGGTCCTAGGAGGTCATCTTGGATTCATGTTTCAAATATTGCAAAAATTGTAGAATGTTGTCAAAATTGTTATGGCAAAAGTAGAAAAAAGGCAAAATAGAGAAGTTGAAGGGTCAAGGAGGTTAAAAGACAGTTTGAATCAGTTGATTTAGTTGTAGGAAATTGAAAATCCTTTAAAAAGGCCATTTGAATCATTTGTAAGGTAGAAATGTGGGTTTGGAGAAGAATTGAATAAGAAATGAGACTGTTTTGTGAAAATCTCTAGCATTTTCTTTGATTTCAAGCCATTGTACAACCATGTACTATGCATAAACCCACTTCTCCTCCATTGAAAGTAAAATCCCTATAATTCTACTTTGATATGCATTTGGTTTTAATAAATTTCATTAAGTTATGTGTAAGTTATGTTGGATTCTTTGAAGGTAGATTAAAACCCTAATCTGGGGTAGCAATGGAACTTTAAAATTGCATAACTACACTTTTAACTATGGGAATCTCTTGTAAACTTGTGAAAAGGAAGGTAATCATGTACTATTCAAGATTCCAAAACCTTAAGGCCAGAAGATGAATTCTTGGGAAATTAATTTGATGTCCTCGACTGTTAAAACAAAGTTCTTGAGGGTAAATGAAGCCTTTAGGGGCTAGGGATCATTGAAATAGTGTTGATAAAGCATGGGAATTGTTTGATTAAGTATAGGTAGGTGTATTTTGATCTATTGGAAGCATTGGAAAGATGTGGAATGGAGTGGGGGTATCACTTTCAGTAAAAGCGTGATTTTAAGCATTGAGCAAGGGTTTAACGAATTGCTACATTGGTGAGTGATTTATTTCCTTAAGATTGATGATTTAGGAGTTTTGCAACCTGACTAAAGAATTTCCATGGTCATTTGATGATGAGGAGTTGTTCTGGTGGGACATGCTTTGTTATTTAGGCCTAATTTAGCCTATTTTGATGTGAGATAGTCATTTTATTGTTAATCTTTTCAAAGCAATAGTATCTGATGTTGTATTATGTTTAAATATGCATTAATGGGTCCCTGAAAAGGTAACTTATCTATAGAGATTCAGTGTGATTTAGGAGATATACCCGCTTTTAAAAAAATGGACTACTACAAGCAAATGAGTGTTTAGTGTGTAAAGGTTGGAAGAATTGATTAATCATGGATTTCTAAGATTGTTATTGGTTTGATCTTGTCTTAAAACATGATGTTCAAGGGGTTTTATGAGATCAATGAGTGTATTGGTTTATAGTTACTTTTGTGGTGTCTTTGTGCCTTGTGAAATCAAGTTTCTTCAAAGAAGTTGAGTTGGTGAAACCTTGGCATTGCATCATGCATGCAGAACCTACTCAGTGTCCAAACTAAAACCCCCTTCTTTAAAAGATCGCACCATTTTGTATGTAGTTGTGAAGCAATCTGGTGAAGTATAAAGTAGTTTTCTTTGATTTGATTAACTCTTGGGGCATGCATGGAGAATAAATGGGAGAAATTTTATTTTTTAGTATTTTTATGCTTTATTTTAGATTAGTTGTTTAAATTCTTGAAAATGTTTTAAAAAATAGATGAATGAATTGAAATTATTGTAAATCTTTCATTTCTTATGAAATTGTTCAATGCTTAAAGCTAAATCTACTTAAGTGATAGCAAAATTGTTGATGTTCATGAAATATTATTGTAAATATTTTGATTTCATGATATTATTTTATAATTGAACTGGAAACTTGGTACTGAATGTTTATAATTTTGATCAACCATAGACCCCTTGAGATTAACAGCAATATCACATCATACCCTGAAGTGAACCTAGTATGGTCAAGACCTGACTACCAGTGCCTTGGGATTAATCTAAGTCAACCTTTTCCTATAACATGGACACCTTAGGTTTCCCTGGTTCAGTCTTTCAAGTAAAGATAGGTTCTTCATAGTTTGCCTATGAGGACTTTATCTGCACTGTTGCTGCGAGTGACATCATCAACAAGAACTGGCACTAGAAGGAGGGCGATGCAGAATTTATGTTAGTTCTAAGTTTAAGAGATAGCTTGTAAGGAAAAAGTCTAGTGCAAGCTGGTATTTCAAAATGGAAGTTGAAAAACTCTGGAAAATTCTTAACTAGAAATTATATCCTTTGAGTTTATTCACCTTTGGTAGAGTCACCAAGTGTAGAATTCTTGATACAACTGATCACGGTGAGCTTGATTGTGAATTTTTTTTTTGACTAGGGTAAGTTTGGCTATGTGTAAGGTGATTTTGTTAATGGAAGAAGTTTTAACTGCTAGAAGAAAGGGATTGTTAACGAGAAAAGAGTGTAACCCTAGTGGAATTGAAAATGTTAAAAATTTAATTGATATATCAAAATGGTTTGATAACTGTAATTGTTATAAAGAAAATATTAACATTTTGCAGGAAGATAGGTGAGAATGTTGAGATTCAAAAACATTGCATGAAAAATGAGGAAACGACATCGATGATTCATCATTCTCTTTATACGTGGAAAATGCAAGTGAAGAGGAGTGGGAAAATCGAGCGGGAGACGCATGTTTTATGTTCCAAATTGAGAATTTGCAAGCTAAAAAGGGAAATTTTTCTGATTTTATGCAAGATATAGAGTATCAAATTTTTACTTTTTCTCTCTCTGATAACAATATAAATTGTGATATTTCTTGGTCTAACAAAGTTCAAAGTGAAGACAGGATCAAAGACATGAAAATTTTCGGAGGAGAATAAAATCAAGAAATGGACACAGTCATTCATGGAATTGAGGAGAGTAAAGAGGGAAACCATGAACCAGGGCTGGATGAAGGTAGATTATTGCTTATTCAGAAGAAGTGTGTGCAATCGACCTTTAATGAGGTTTTTTTCATACATATGAGCCAAGTCATTGGTAAGTACACCTTTGAATTTACATTTGTTAAACGTGGAAAATTTAAAAGAATTCATTGCTATAGTAGGAAATTTGAAATTTGTTTGAATGAGTTCAAGGATGAACCTGATGTAATTCGTACTAAAACAATAATGGAAATAGTCATTGAAATTAAAATAAATTATTTTATTAGGGTTAGTCGTTTGTTAGATTAGAGTTTTGGTTAGTAGGGTTAAGTTTCTTTTTGTAGGGTTTGTTTTATTGTGTTTTCATTTTCTTTGCTTTTGTTTTCTTTTTTTCTTTCTTTTTTGTTTGGCCCTTTGCATTAGCAAATTATGCTTAACTTATCATACACATGAGAATTAATTCAAAAATTTGTAACATTGTGTTGTGAATGTAAAATGATGAAACCATAGATAGTAAATACATGCTTTAAAATGTATGACAAAGCTATATATGTGTGTATATCACTTATATACATGGAAGTATCAAAATTCTTGCTGTAAAAATATCAAAAAATAAAAAGAGGTAGTTGAACTACAGATAGGAGTAGCCATTCAGTCAATCTGGGATGCCTCGTCCATCAAGGCTTAATACCCTACATAGGAAATTTCCCAGTGAGCTTCAAAATCAAGAATATGGAGGTCAAAAAGGAAAGGCCAAAGTGGAACCACTTCCCTGTGTTCCAAGAACCAAGGAATATCATCCATGGAAGGAATCCCAATGGTCAAATGTGCAACAAATAGAATAGTATCCAGATTCTCCAAATATCCAGGTCGCACCATCAAATTCGCAGCTGAGCGAACATGTTCAATAGGAAGCCCAATATCTAGGAGTGATGTTATGAAGCAAGAAGCCAAGTTGGAATAGAACCGGTAGTAACCTCTATATTCCACATATTTTCCCCCAAGGACTAAGCACAAGTTTGGCACAGTAAAACTAGTATTCTGAATGAAGAAAACCTTTTCAAGCCTTTGAGTCATGGTTCAACCCAAGAAAACATTATGGCAGCAAGAGCAGGTCAAACAAATGGGAGTATCCATGACCTAGAAGCAAGCAAGCACTAGCAAACAAAAGAAAATGCAAAAAAAACAAAAGAAGGCAAAGTAAAAAGTGTGAAGAATTCGAGAGAAGTGTGGAATTTATAGAAAACCATGAGGAAGTTACAGTACATAGTTGTCTGGATTGAAATCTTGGAAATCGTAAGCAAGGTGACAACCGGATGAGTTTCTCCAAAGTGGAATGTTAAATCAAATTAATTTTTACACACAATTGGTGACAATTTGCTTCAAATTCGCCCAGTACGAAGATTGTGAATCAAGCAAGTTAAATATTTTGACATTAATGGTGGTCATTTCATTGTGTTTTTATTAAGCCTTATTAATCATGGAGGTGCTTATGTGTGTGAAGCAAAAAGGAAAATTAAGCCAGTGAGGCAATACACGTCATCACCTGGGAAATTTGAAAGAGATAATACGTGTGCATTGAGGCATGCGAATTGAATGTCGAATAATGTGATCATGTTTAATTATCATCATGATATTTTTGATCCATTAATGTGGTGCAACATCGTCAAATCAGAATTGCTAGCCAAGTATTTAGTATTTGCCATAAAATTTGATCGACAAAGGGTGGTAACTAATGGTTCTAAATTTATATTTAAATTTGGTGATTAAATTGCTTGCTGCTAATTTTAATTTATGCATATCTTCTAGCATATAGCAAGTTACAATTAGCTAGGATTTGGCATAAAAGTGGTAAAGTTTAGCCGAAAATACACACCAATAGGGAATTATTAAATGAGTTTTTGGGAAGTAGTGAAACAATGAAGGGATTTGCATTGAATGAAAAATCAAAAGGTAACCTTTGCTACCACTGTAATTCCCAACCTAATAGCGGGATTCATTCTTGCAAGTTGAAATGAACTATCAATGAAATATAAAAAGAGAAAAATGAGCTATCAATGAAATATCAAAAGATAAAATAAAAATCAACTCTTTAGGCTATCCAAATATCTCTACCAGGGCTATAGACGTCTGGCTAGCAGTAGAGCTATCTTTGGGGGAATTATAGAGATAACCTTTTTGGGGCTATGGATGCTTGACTGGTAGCAAGGCTCTATCCCTCGTTGGCTTTGGAGAATTACCATATTATGTAGTTCAATGTCAATGAACTGATTTTTTTCACTAAGTTCCAGAAACTGGAATTAATCAAAGCACACATGGATATTTCTGGAGGAATTTTACTATTTTTATGTCAGAATCTAGGTAAAGGTAAAAAATTATTGTTTTAAAATATGCATAAATTATAATTTACAACTAATGATTTAATCTCAAGTTTTGGTTTAAATTTGGTTTTATTGGTTGCAAGTTATTGTGTGGTCTGACAACACGCCCCAAGACTGTAAGACTTGGGGACCCAAGTGAAAATTAACGCTTATGGAAGGTGTTGGCAAGTTGAAAATATCACCGAAAGTAAAGAGAAAAGAGAAATCTTTAAAGAAAGAGTACTATGTAATGTAGTGTTCCAGATACCGAATACCGGGAACCGGGAATGTTAAAAATGTAAAAGGTAATATAAATGTTGAGAAAAGTGTTTTGGTCTGATAGTCGAGGTTCGATAAAGATGGAAGTTCCAATAAAACCAAAGTCTGGGGAAATTCATGGGTAAAGCTGAATACCAAGTACCGGGTAACAATGCAAAGTAAAGTTTTAAAATCTTAAGCTTATCCAAGAAGTCTGATAGTCCGGTAATCCGGTATATAAAAGATAATTACGCAAGAATTTGTGATTTTTCAGAAAGTGTTATTTATGATGGATTTATATGATAACAAATTTAATGATGGTTTTATTTACATGATATTTTTTTTAAGGGATTTAATGAGTGGAATTTGTGATTGTAGAACAAGCAGATTGCAATGCAGAGTTCAGGTATGGATAGTCAGGAAAATTTGAATCATGGATAGAATCATATCCAAATTGGGTTGCATATTCTAGGAAGTTATATGCAGAGGGGCTTGAATCCACCAAAATACTAGGGATCCCGATATTTCACATATGGCGACAAAAAGTGCCAACCTTCGAGGGAGCCTATTCTTGAGAGTAGAAAGCCCCAAGAAAAACAAAAGTTTAGGAACAGGATGATGAATTAATCATTCTTAATATATGGGAAACTCCTACACACTATCTTAATTCAAGTTATTATCCTGGTGATAATAAGAAGATAAAAAACCCGAAGGACTTCAACGTGCAAATGAAGGTTGACCTTCGTTGACTTCATTTGCAATTCTCTTACTAGTCACCACATTCCACATGCCTTGATGTAATTCATCCCTTGTATTTCCTCTCATGTATTGGTCTTATCCTACCTGTGTCTTACTTCTATAAAAGGCTAGGGGATACTTCTTTTTAAGTTAAGTTCATAATTTGTGGATGTCAAAAGAGCCAAAACTTCTTTAGGTTTTGTTCTTTTTTCCTGTTTTCCAAATCATTCTAGACTAAAAACTTGTATGCACATAAAATTTAATCAATATCGAATCCAATTTGATAGCTACCTATCTCATGAATTTTTGTAGTTGGTTTTGTTAGTTCAATCGAATAAGACTGCATGTTGTGTCGTTTAAGGGTGCATATAGAACCTACTTAGTGTCCAAACTAAAACCACCTTCTTAAAAGCTCACACCATTTTGTATGTAGCTATGAAGCAATCTGGTGAAGTATAAAGTGGTTTGCTTTTATTTTATTAACTCTTGGAGCATGCATGGAGAATAACTGAGAGAAATTTTATTTTTTAGTATTTTTATGCTTTATTTTAGATTAGATGTTTAAATTCTTGAAAATGATCAAAAAATAGATGCATGAAAGGAAATTATTGAAAATCTTTCATTTCTTATGAAATTGATGAATGCTTAAAGCTAAATCTATTTAAATGATAGAAAAATTGTTGATGTTCATGAAATATTATTGTAAATATTTTGATTTCATGATATTATTTTATGATTGTACTGGAAACTTGGTATTGAATGTTTATAATTTTGATCAACCATAGAACCCTTGAGATTAACAAAAATATCACATCATACCCTAAAGTGAACCTAGTATGGTCAAAACCTGACTACTAGAGCCTTGGGATTAAGCTAAGTGTACCTTTTCCTATAACACAGACACCTTAGGTTGCCCTATTTCAGTCTTTCAAGTAAAGATAGGTTCTTCGTGGTTTGTCTGTGAGGAATTCATCTACATTGTTGTTGTGAGTGACATCGTCATCAACAGTGTGCAAAGAAATAGAGCAAGATAGATGTGATATAGATGCAAAATAGAGTGTGTGGTTGAGCAAATCAGTGTGAAATTCTAATGGCGAGTTTCTGAATGCAGTGAGTTGAATATGTACTTTATCATTCAAGCATGTTTGCAAGTGTGTGAGTGAATTGTGGTGGAAATATCTATTGCATTGATATTTTCTTCTCTTTGTAACAAATCTCTTCTATCTTCTTTGTATATGTGTGGCAATGAGCCCTCCGGGTGGTTAACCCTTGTTGGACAGTGAGTCCTTAGCCGGATAGTGAGTCTTGTTTTGGCAGTGAGTCTCTCTAGCAATGAGCCTTTGTATTTGGTTTTGATATTTTCTATATTGTGAGCTAATCCTCATCGTGGTTTTTCCCTTATTGGGTTTTCCACATAAATCTGGTGTTGTTGTGTATATGGTCTTTTCTTCTTTCAGTTTCTACATTTGTACTTAATGATTAATCGTATTAGCAAAGTAAAGGGTTTGTGAATGATAATTGAATTAATCTCTGGTGAATGTTGTAAAGGAAAAATTTGCTACAACTAATTCACCCCCCTTCTTAGTTGTCTTTTTCAACAATTGGTATTAGAGCTTGGTTCCTTTGAGAAGACCTTAACCACTTAAGGAAGGTCTGGGATGGTGAGAAAGATCACTATTGAGTGTCCTAGGTTTGATGGGACTAAATATGGCATCTAGAAAATAAAGATGGAAGGATATCTGGAATACTATGGATATGATGTTGAGAAAGCTTATAAGACTGCATATACTACTTTGGCTAATGGTCCAAGTACAACTGATGAAATCAAGGCGAATGAAGTAAATAATAAGGAAAAGTACATTCTAAAGAATAATCTTTCACAATCCAATTTAATTAAAGTTGCAAAGCTAAAGACTACTAAAGAGATCTGGGATGCATTGGAAATAACTCATGTAGGAAATGAAAAGGTCAAAGAAGAAAAGATACAGAACTTGGAAGCACAATTTGAAATCCCACATATGTTTGAAGATGAGAACATTAAATCCTATGTACAAAGAGTGGATGAGATAGTAGGTGAAATGCGAGGACTTGGTGCAACAATGGATGAAACTAGAATAGTGAAGAAGATTTCCAAAGCTCTTCCCGATGCATATAGTGAAAAGGTGTCTGCTATTGAAGAATATGTGGATTACAAGACTTATACTAAAGATCAATTATTGGGTACTCTGACATCATATGAAATGAGAAAACCAAATTTGAGAAATGGATATAAATCAAAAAATTCTTTTAAGGCTACATGTAGTGAAGATCTAGATGAAGAGAACTCGATGAAGTGGAAGCTAACTTTGTGAGAAGGATGAAAAAGGGCTTCGATAAGTATGAAGGTAAGTTACCTTTTGAATGCTTTAGTTGTGGAGGAATTGGTCATTATGCTTCAAGATGTCTAGAAAGAGCTAAGAAGAATAAACAACATAGATTAAGCAAAGAAAACAAAGGCAAGAAGTTCAACAAAGCATATTATGTGAATGAAGATGGCATTTCTAATGAAGAATCTAATTATGGAGATTTTGATGACAATGAATGCTTGTTCTTGGCTATAAAAGATGAATCTACTTCTACTAATACTGAAAGACGGGTGAAGGAAAATGCTCTGAAAAAGAGTGAAGGTGCGATGATTTCTGCTCTACATGCTAAACAAGAAAAGAACTATTGGGTTGTTGATAGTGGTTGTTCACATCACATGACTGGTGATAAGAGTAATTTTTTAAAACTTAAAAAATTATGATGGTGGCTTAGTTAAATTTGGAGATGATACTAGTGCTAAGATTTGTGGAATAGGTTCAATCAATTTTGATGGCAAGCATAATATTGATAATGTCTACTATGTTAATGGTTTAAGGCATAATCTTTTAAGTGTTGGAAAGATGTGTAGTAAAGGATATAAGTATTTGAGGATGAAAGATGTGAAATCAAGAAAGAATTTGGAACAGTAATTGCTATTGGTTAAAGAAGTCTAAAGGAAACATTTATCAACTTAAGGGTGTTGATGGACATTGCTTTATGACTCAGATTAATGACAATTGGTTATGGCACTAGAGGATGTGTCATATGAATTTTGATAACTTGGAAAGAATCAATGGTGTGCATGCGATAAGAGATCTATCAAGGATTACAAATCTTGTCAATGTTATTTGCAAGAATTTTTAGTTTGGAAAGAAAGCTAGAAATAACTTCAAGTCAAAGGAACAATCTACTACCGGACTATTGGATTTGATTCGCACATATCTTTGTGGTCCTACAAGAGTGAGAAGTCTACAAGGTGAAAGGTATTTTATGCTTTTTATTGATGATTACTCTAGATACACATGGGTTACTTTTCTTAGAGAAAAGTCTGATGCCTTAGAAAGATTCATGGAATTTAAGGCTATGGTTGAAAATGAAGCAAACTTGAGAATTAAATGTTTAAGGTATGACAGAGGAGGTGAATTTACCTTGAATGAGTTTAACATGTTTTGTGAATTTCATAGAATAAAAAATACAATTATCTCCTCCTAGAACTCCTCAGTAGAATGGAGTTGTTGAAAGGAAAAAAAGAACAATTCAGGAAGCTAGTAGATCAATGATTACTAAGGCAGGTCTACCGGAATTTTATTGGAGAGAAGTTATTCATACTTCTATTTATGTGTTCAATCAAGTGCAAGCAAATGCTAATAGTACAAAGACCCCCTATGAGCTATGGTGTGGAAGAATTCTTACGGTCAATTATTTCAAGGTATTTGGAAGAAAATGTTATATTAGAAGGGATGAAGAAAATCTAGGGAAGTTTGATGCTAGATGTGATGAAGGTATCTTTCTTGGATACTCTACTAAAAGCAAAGCTTACAGATGTTTTAATAAAAGGTTGAGAAATATTGTAGAAAGCACAAATGTCAAGGTGGATGAAGCATTGAAGAATTCAATTGAAGTTGATGGATATGTATCAAATGAACCTAATTGCATAGAAGTTGAATAATTTTTTGAAGAACAGGAGAAGTAGAATGAAGAAAATCAAGCTCTAGTGGTGTCCCCAAAGACACCTAACTTTGTGAAAAAGAATCATTCAGAAGATTAGATCATTGGAGACAAGGGGAAAGGAGTTTTGACAAGAAGTAGAGTTGTTGCTGCTAGTGAGATAGACTTATGTCTCCTTTTTGAAGTGGAATCAATGAGAGTGAGTGAAGCATGTAATGATGAGCATTGGATGAAAGCTATGGAAAAATAAATTATGCAGATTGAGAAGAATCAAACTTGGGAATTGGTCCCTAGACCGGAAAACAAAAACATAATTGGATCAAAATGGGTATTCAGAAACAAGTTGAAAGAGAATAGAGAAGTGGTCAGAAATAAAGCAAGGCTTGCGTGTAAGGGCTACTCACAAGTGGAAGGTATATATTTTCAGGAAACTTTTGCTTTGGTGGCTAGGATGGAAGCTATCAGAATGTTTTTAGCATTTGTTGCTCATAAAAATTTCAAGGTCTATCAGATGGATGTTAAGTCTACATTTTTGAATGGTGAAATGGAAGAAGTGTACATGGAACAACCAGAAGGATTTCAGTTGTCAGATCAACTGAATATGATCTGCAAAATGAAGAAAGATTTATATGGATTAAAGCAAGCTCCCAAAGCTTGGTATGAAAGGTTGGAAAGACATTTTATTCAACAAGGATTCAACAAAGGTACGACAAATAGTAATCTATATTTTAAAATTGAAAATGACAAAATCTTGATTGTAGTTGTATATGTTGATGACATTATCTTTGGAGGAAATGAAACATGTGCAAGATGTTTGTTGAAGAGATGAAAAAATAATTTGAGATGTCTATGTTTGGTGAGATGAATTTCTTTCTTGGGCTGCAAATTAATCAAACAGAAAAAGGGATTTTTATTTCACAGTCAAAATATGTAAGAGAAATGTTGAAGAAGTTTGGGATGGATGGTTCCAAATCAGTATGCACTCCTATGGTGACTGGCTGCAAATTGATTAAATATGATGATTCACCTAAGTCTAATCAGAGCAAATACAAATCAATGATTGGAGTACTTTGGTATTTAACTGCTACTAGACCAGATATCATGCATGCAGTTTGTCTTGTGTCTAGATTTCAAGAAGATCCTAAAGAAACACATGTTGTTGTTGTTAAGATGATATTTAGATATTTGAATGGCACTCTAGATTATGGCTTGTGGCATCCTAGGAATACTGACTTTACACTTAGTGCTTATACAAATGTAGATTGGGCAGGTTGTATTGATGATAGAAAAAGTACAGGTGGTGGTGCATTCTTTCTTGGTTGCAGATTGGTGTCATGGTAAAGTAAAAAGAAAGATTCAGTTTCTTTATGTACTATTGAAGCTAAGTATATTGTTGTTGCATCTACTACATACACAAGTTTTATGGATGAAACAAACATTGAAAGATATCAGAATAATGAATGATGATCCCATCTCTATCTTTTGTGATAATACAAGTGCAATTAACATTTCAAATAATCCAGTGATGCACTCAAGGACAAAGCATATATCTATCAAGTATCACTTTTTGAGAGAAAAGGTTATGGAGAATGAAGTAAAGCTTGAGTATGTTCCAACAAAAGATTAAATTTCTAATATATTTATGAAGGATCTTCCAAAAGATACTTTTGAGTATCTCCAAGAGAAGTTAGGGGTTATTGCCCTTCCTTTTTTGAACTAGATGCATATGGATATGCATTAGTCTGGTGGGTCTATGGATCTATCCTTCTTCTGGACTAATGTTTGGAGGCTACCTCTCAGGGGGAGCAAGTAGGATCTTATGTGTTTGGGAGTATTCTATACTGGTAGTGTTCTTAATGTCAAAGGGGAAATCAGCATAAAATATATTTTTCCTTTGTCATTGATGTCAAAGGGGGAGAAAGTTTCATGTGAAAAAGCTTATCTACTAAGGGGAGAAAGTAAAATCATGAGAAAGTGTGTTCAGAGATGTTGTGTTGTCTTTGATGGTTTTTCACATCATGTGTTTCCATCAATGACAAAGGGGGAGATTGTTGCAAGAATGAAGATGTTTTCATTGATGTCAACTGGTTAACTAGTTATCAACTAGTTGTTGTTGTCATTGATGTCATGGATGAAGGTTATTGTAATGAAGAAATTTTGCAGGTATTCAGTGGTTGCTCTGGGTTTCGCATAGGGATTTGATCCTATGATTGGGTGGTTTAGATATGTTGATCATGGTTGTTGGAAGTTTATGTATCCAATTTTTTGGGTTTTGGATCATTGTACAATGCGAGTTATGTTCACCAGTTGTGAACTATGTTTTTTAGTGTCTCTGGCTGAGGTTCGGGAGAAATGTAGTTGCTCTGGATTTCTTCTTGTTCAAGTTTTATGACTTGCGGTTTTGGAGATAAACTGATATGTTTGCATTGAAGATAATTTTTTTGTCTAGAAATATTGGATCGTGCTAAGGTTCTGTGTGCTTAATTGTTCTATGTTTTTTACACTAGTTTGACCGACCTTTTGTTAAACACTACTTGTGAAGTTCATGAAGTGTGTTGGGACTTATTTATGTCCTCATTAAGCATGTGTTTGGGTCACCCTCATTCTAATTCCACCTTAGAATGTTTTGGCGCCAACCTAATTTGAATTTATAAAATCAAATGGTTTGTGTGATCGACTTTGGACATGTTTCAAAGTTGAAGATGGTATAAATATAGGATGAGATATTGGTGAAAGGTGTGCAAAGAAATAGAGCAAGATAGATGCGAGATAGATGTGAAATAGAGTGTGTGGTTGACTAGATTAGTGCAAAATCCTAGTGGCAAGTTTCCAGATGCAATGATTTGAAGGTGTACTCTATCATTCAAGCATGTTTGCAAGTGTGTGAGTGGATTATGGTGGAAATTTCTATTGCATTGATATTTTCTTCTCTCTCTAACAAATCTCTTCTATCTTCTTTGTATCTCTGTGGCAGTGAGTCCTTTGGGTGGTAACCCATATTGGACAATGAGCCTCTCTAGTAGTGAGCCTTTGTATTCAATTTTGATATTTTCTATATTGTTAGATAATCCTCACCATGTTTTTTCACTTATTGGGTTTTCCACGTAAATCTAGTGTTGTTGTGTATATGGTTTTTGCTTCTTTCAATTTCTACATTTGCACTTAATGATTAATCATATTAGCAGAGTAAAGGGTTTTTGAATGATAATTGAATTAATCTCTGGTGAATGTTGTAAAGGAAAAATTTGCTACAATTGATTCACCCCCCCTCTTAGTTTTCTTGTTCAACAAGGGATTCCCATCTTCAGTTGAACCCTAATCCTAAAAATGCTATCTTTACTTGCTTTTCAGAGGAGAATATCTCAACATCCCATCTTTTGATTGTGTGAAAAATGATTGTTCAAATAATTTCACATTCTAGGAGTAACAACAGTCCACTATCTTGCACCATCTTCCTTCCTTCCTCAAGAGTAATGTTCTTGGAATCAAAATTCATTTTTGCCATCACTTTCTTGTAGAACTCCTCATACTTCTTCTGGGGTACACCTGATCTTTCCAATTCAAGTCTTCTATGGTACTCCTCTCTCTTTGATCTCAAGAAAAAATCCTTGAATTCCTATGATTTTACAAATTCATCATTAGAGATTAATTTTGAGCATGCCAATTCTCTTACATCATTAAGATTATCTCTCCCCATTGCAACATCTAACTTGAATCTTTACTAAAGAACTCCAATATTTTGTCTTGGAGGAGAAGGCATGTACTAATGCACTTCATCAGTAGTTATCTCGACATTCTCCCCCTCATCTTGACTAGGAGGATAAACAGTCAACAATGGTTTTTCTATTCTCATCTTTTTTTGAGGTTCTTCCATCAGGGGAGAATCAATATTAATTATCTAAGGGGGAAGTATTGACACATGAGGGGGAGGAGGGGGATTAATTTTTGGTGGAATAGGCAGTACATTTTCTCTTATAATAGGCCCTTGAGGCCTCTTGGTAGTAGGGAAGGTAGAAGAATCAGGCCTATACTGATGTGTTGGTCTTTCTTCTAGGGTTGGGGATTTACCAAAAACTCTTTCAAAATTTCTCAAGACTACCTCAATCTTGGAAATTGGGTTTCTAATTTCAAAAAATTCCCCAAGGTAATCCTTATTCTTTGTTATCCTGGCAGCTTCTAATGTAGTAAATATGATCCACCTCACACTTCTATTAGCCACTTCTTGATCATCCCTATAATTTCTATAACATCTTCACTGTAGTGGGTTTGATGGATGAAGGTTGACCTCTTGATTCTTGTCCTAACCTGATGTATAAATCCTTTAGGATCAAAATCCTTGATCCTTTCCTGTTGTAATTTATAACCTTTAAACATTTTATGTAATTTATAGAAACCTTCTTTTGTTGAAATGAAGTCAAAAAATACACTGAAGTAAGGGAAGAATGATCCCTTCTTCTATTTCCTCAAATGAAACTTATCTATTTCATTCATCTGCCACATGATTTCCATAAATGACAACCTATGTGGCACACATCTAAGTAGCACATGGGGGGCCATGGGGCACCCATATATTTTGATAACCATGGATTTTCCATAGAGATTTAATAATCTCCCCAATTATGTTGGACTCTCAATTCTACTCTTGTATTTGGGTTTGTAGAGGAGGGGTACTGGCTGATCTAAGACCCCAAGTCATGGGAAGGTTTGAAGCAACATGATGCCCTGATCTACCTCAAGCTTGCTAAATGATTCTGAAAAGCTGAGCGGTTAAGGTCGAAAAGGAAGAGCAATCTAGTTGCTACTATCCTTCTGTTAACTTGAATGTTTCAAGGGGTCAAACGAGCTAATTCCCAGAGTTCAATCTATGACTCAGATAACTCACTACTTGAGGATGGTAGCACAGGACATGGAATCCATCATAGAGCACTGTCATCTCAGTGGGGGTACAAGCATCTGTACAAATAGAGGACTATTGAGATAGATAAAGACACTGAAAATGCATCTAACATCCTAAATAAGAGATTCCATACTATGCCACAATGGAAAGAGAGTACAGAAATGGAACACAATGAGAAGAATACTTTAACTAGATATGCTTAATTGATAAAGGAAGTAAGAATATAGTACCAAAAAATTTACAACTTTATTCTTCGAATAGATCCAATTGAGAAGTACCTACACACACAAGACCAAGGAAAATATTGCGGTTGTTTTTAGAGGATTGCCTTAGTCAGTCCCTTGCTTGGTGTTTCCACCTCTACGAACAACTAAATAGCAACAATGTAGAAAGATGATAAAGAAAGTGTATTGGAAATGGAAGCACCAAGAAATACACAAAACACAATATGCTACTATGCAAGTATGATGATACAAAAGCAAATGACAATGGTGGATATCAGCTTCACAGCCACATGAGCTTGCAAGTTCTCCAACAATGCTATAACAATGAACAGAGTGGAGGAGAAAAGAAAGCAATAGCTTGCAGCTGCAATGGAGGTGGTGAAGCTTGAAAGTGTGTAAGTGAGTGTCCAGATTGGAGCCAAGAGTGAATTGATCCAAGAAGCTAGAGTGAATGAATTTTTCAACAATTTGAAGGAAAAGTGGAGGAAAAGGAGCTATTTTGCGTCGATCAAGGGGGAGGATGTGTTATGGTTTATGTACAATGGAGAAACATAACGCCTCTATAGATTCTAGAGGCAAAAATCCTATCAGGATGGCAGCGCAACATGTAGACATCCACAAAATATTCCTCCACTAACACATAAATATTCCTTCAAAATATTCCTCCACTGACACATAAATAGGTGTGTCCTTCAAAATATCCCTCCACTGACACATAAATAGGTTGTCAAGTGGATAGGGAAAGGTGGTGGATGTCAGGATTGCATCATAAAAATTACATTTCCTAAGGTGAAAGGTATGAAAATGGGGAATTTTCAAGAGATGCAAATTCACGCCATTACAAGGTCTAAGGAAATCTAGAAGTTCCTTCTATAATCTCATCTTAGGCACAACCAACTATAATAGAACTTCCCTTACAAAATAATTTTCAAAAAGGACATAGCTCGAGTTGTCACAATCCTTGTACCAGATGTGTTTCTGACATTGCACAGGGAGAATTTTCCCTTATCTTCCATTTTAATTTGCAAGGATTTATTCCAATAGCCTCTTCCCCTATATAAGAACATGTGGCATAGGAGAGAGTATCATTAGAAATTTCCACCTTATTTTCCTTCTTAATTTCCACAAGATGTTTGTGGATGGGCTCAACTATAAAGCTAGAAAATTTAAAATCACTATTGATTAGAGGATTTTGCATATCAACTTCCATATACATAAGAGGCACCTACATTTTTGGTTGTACATCTCCCCCTAATACTTGACACAATGCATAGTATATCCTGATGATGTATTCTTCAAATGGATCAAAATTGAAAGGATCTAACTTAATCTCAGGAATCCTCACTGGTTTTTCATTGAAACCCTTCTTTTTGAACCCTGGGAGCCAATTCACCCTAAAACTATTCCTTTCTTGTTGATATTTTTGCTTGAAAGAATTAAGGATTATAGCCTTATTTGCAGCCTTGCTGAGTTGGAAGACTTTGGAAATAAACCCTTTACTAATTTTTATTAATTCATTCCCATTTGCTGCCCTAATGAATCTTGTATTTTCATCATATCTTGAGGCAACATGTCTAATGAATTCTATATTTTAAAAAATATTTGGGACAATCAACTTTCTTTTTCCATACCAATGTAGAAATAATTCACCGCCAATGATCTTATTCTCAAAATCTCTACATTCTCTAGCATTATCTATTATGCCATCCATTGCACCAAGGCCATGAGGACGAAGGGGTTTCTTCAAATATTTTGGTAGATGGGCCAAAATATCTTCTTCCAAAGATATTTTGGAAGTAGAGGGTTGTTCATTTGATTGGCTCATAGTTCCAAATTGGTTTGAAATAAAATTTTATGTGAAGTTAAATTTTACAATCCTTTGCATATATAAGATACACAAATTTTGATTTTATAAATTTTAGGACTATAATTTTGGTGAATTTTAACGAGGAATGCTACCTATTTTTTGACCTTTCGAGAGCTCAAATTGATGCAAAATGAATAGGTTTCTACGGATTTTTCTTTTATGCCAGATAAACAAGTATACGATGACCACTTACATTGAATTGCAATGTTTATGAAGGAAATCCATGCAAATATTGAGCCACCATCTGTCACTTCCACCATTACTACTCATTCATATGAGAGTAGCTCATTCATCTAGCCATTTTATCAATTTTGAATTTGGGTCATCCATCTAGAGATGAAAGTACAAGATTAATGATGGGTGATAGCTTGATTCACCTAAAGCATTCACTGTCATCTTCCCATCTAATGTGACTTATCCACGTAAGAATACTACCATACTATGTCATTCTGTCATTATGGGCCTATAGACTTACGAAATTCCTTTGATCACCCGCCACATTCTAGTATTTTATGATGATTGTATCCAACATCCTTCAAAAGGATTTTCATATCCCAAATTTTGTCTTCGCTTGTGACACTTATCCATCTTCTATGGTTCTGAAAACCTTCATCCTTTTAGCAAAATTCTTTATGTGGAAGTGAAAAAAGTAGCGGGGACCACTTACTACATGGGAAAATTAATTGATTACATTACATGTACAAAAATAATATTTTTAAGTGGGTGTTTAGACCAATGAGGCAAGGCAAGGCATAGATATAAAATCATGACTCGATAAAGACCATAAAAATTAGGTAATAAAATAGATAAGTCTGATAAATGCACAACGCTAATACATAATGGGCATAGCTTAAGCAAGGGGAAACCTTGAGAAGCAATCAACAAAAGAATCTAAAAAAAGTGTGAGGGTTTAATTTAGCACTAGTATTTAAGGAAAATACTAAGGCTTAGGAGCCCTTAACATATGAATTTCACACCCTAGCCTACACAATTGAGGGATTTCAAAATTTTAAGAGACTAGAAACCACAGAACTGCCAAATTTTACAAGTGCCACCAGGCAATATACCAAAGGAAGGTGTTGAGATGAAGTACCAATATAAAGGATACCATCCTCCTTCAAATATGTTCTCTTCATACATAGAGATTGGAGATATTGATCTAGGACACAAACATGGATGAATTTCATAGAAGATTTCATAATGAAGTTAAAAGGACAATCAAAGCCATTTCTTTGGCTAATTTTGGGATGGTGGAAGCAGTTGCCTTCCCAATTTTAGTCTACTCATTTGAGCTAGTATTGACTTGTGCTCAATACTATGATCGCAAGCACATGAGGATACTAGATTCATTTGGAGAGGTGATCCCTAACAATACCCCTGACATGATTGAAAAGGTATTTAGGATCCCTTCCTTCTCCATGTAGGAGTTTATTGTGAACTCCTCAACACTCTAGGATCACATGCAAGACAACAATAACTTCCACAAGAGATAAATATAAAAAATATCATGCTATGATTATGGATGCAAGATTTCCAAATTGAATATGACAATGTACATATGATGCCTTGCTTATAAAGTCAAGTTGTAAGATAGGATTAGATAAGATCTTGACATGTGTCTTAATCTTGTACAATGAGACATCTACCTCAACAAATATTATATGACTTAGGAAACAAGCATTAAATTACAAAAGATAAGATAATATCTAGTGACAACTAACACTAACTAGAAAGATTCCCTCCTAGGACCTAAGTGGACTTAACATGTAAATAGGACCTACATACATAAAACACCTATTTACACCAACACCCCCCTTAAGTACAACTTAGGGAGTAATATTATTATGCAAAGATACAAGGATGGGTACCAACTATGAGGCCATGTTAGGTATCCATGTACAAATGTAATGGAATCTCACAAATGGAGAAAAGGACAAAACCCAGTGGGACAAAACTCCTCCCTAAAAGAGAGATAAAAATAAGATGTTCTCAATGAATAATGAGAGGGAAAAAACCCATTTTAGGAAAAATACCCCCCATAAGAGATATGAAAAGAGACAATTCAACCCCTCCTCAATGAGATAACATACTGCAAAGAAACACTAGAAGCACATTGGTGGAGTAACACTAGAACCTTAATCAAGACAAGAAAATGAAAGATATAATTTTGATGCTAGAAACCATATTAGAGTCACTCAAGCCTAGAATCATGATAAAGCAATAGTAGACCCAATTCCAAGGAACATTGGAATACTCTTGATATGGATCAACCCTAGAATCTAAATAAAGTAGCATGATATAAAACATCATTTTAGAACTAGAATGAAGTAAAATGATCAAAACAACACCCTCCCAACTATCAAAATATCCAAGTAATCTCCAAGACACCCATAAGGAAAGAACTAAAACATAATATACCTAGGATAGAAATAATAAAAAGTGCATGTATGGCATGATAAATCTCCTTAATACCTTTCCAACGTCGTAATAATTGCAAAAATTAGAGATCGTGCCAAAAAGTTATGAGCACAGGAGCCAAAAATGAAGATCTGACTTCAAACAGTAATAAATGCCTCCAAAAAAAAAAAATGGAAAATAACCTACACCACTTCAAAATTGATGAAGCTAGTTTTTCAGCAATATCTCATTTTTGAAAAATGGCCTCCTAGATTGCAAGTTATGGCATTTTGAAAAAAAATGCTCAATTAGGGCCTCTGGGGATAGAATTTTGGGCCCTTATGCACTTGGCCCTCAGTTGATCATATGACCATGCTACAAAAGTTTATTTTAAAAAAATTATGTCACCCCTCCCGTCACTAATGGATTGGTGGACGGGAGGTGACCTGGTGGCATCTGGGTGGTGAGCCGAAGTAGTGTCGTCTGAGGCATAACCCCCCATTGTTGGCAGGAACCACAAGCTAAACAATACCTGTGACCATTGGAAAAACTTAAAAATAACCAAATAATATACCATCAATATTTAAAATGTTATTTTTTATTAATAAATAAATTGATAGATGTACCAATCCATTAGTATGACTCGACAACATTCTTACGCTAGGGTGACACAAACCATGTACGTAGATGAGGGTACAAAGTATATGTCATAAAATATTCCAATCAGATACAAAGAATATTCTACTGATGCTTATACACTTTGAGAGCAATGGAACTGTACAATATGGCTAAGTATGGATTCGTACGACCATACAAAAGTGGTGATAGTACCAAAAATTTCCCTAATACCCCCAAACAAAAATGTCAAAAAATAGTGAATTGACAGTTGTTCCTTAGGTTCTCTAGCCTTCTAGATGCAATTACGGGGTCAAATTTGGCCAAAGTGATCCAAAAAATTAGCTACCTCTAAGATATGGTAACTGAAACCCTCCTTGAAACCCTCATTGAAACCCTTTTAGATTAGCCAAAATATGATGAAATTTGATGAAACATAAGGAAAATCTGATTTTCTCTAATGCCCTAGATTCAACAGTGAGGTCCTTAAAACCCCAACTTACAACCAACAAAAATTTCATGCCAAGATTGGTCCCTCAGATCTAGGAAAATTTTAGCAACATTGAAGCTCTAACACCATGTAGGAGTTTATGGCAAACCCCTCAACACCCCAGGTTCACTTACAAGACAACAATAACTTCCACAAGAGAGAAATGGAAGAAATATCATGTTATGATTATGGATGCAATATTTCTAGTTTGAATATGACAATGTACATATGATTCCTTGCTTATAAAGGCAAGTTGTGAGATAGGATTAGACAAGATCTTGAAATGTGTCTTAATCCTATACAATGAGACAACTATCTTAACAAATATTAAATGCCAAAAAATAGATAATATCTAGTGACAACTAACACTAACTAGAATGGTTCCCTCCTAGGACTTGAGTGGACTTAACATCTAAATAGGACCTAGATAGGTAAAACACCTATTTACACCAACACCCCAAGTATGAGACCATTGACATGAAAAGGGAAATGGATTATTTTAAGTCACACAATGTGAGTTGTATCAATGTTATTAACACTTAGATGATTCTCAACCCAAGGAAGATAGCACTCAAGATGGAAAGAGTGCATTATAGGAGTGAATTATAGGAAGATATCAAAGATCAAATCACACTCCTAAGTAGAGTCTATATTTATCTGAATTCCAGATACTTTTACCCATGGATGTATCACTTTATATTTCTCATCATAGATGATAAGAAAATTGATTGGGCAGCAATAATTATCAACAACTTACATTCACAACTCAAAGATGTATTACAAGGTAGAAGTTTTTACATGACCTCTTATCTAGTCTACTTGTTGGCCTATTGGGCAAGCTTCCCAGGGCTAACTAGAATAGGATCTGTTCAGTTGGGAGAGGTTAATATTTATGAGCACTAGGTACCACAATTGGAGTTGAATGCTAGTTATAAGAATTACTATGTGGTAAATGATAATAGCATTTATGCCATCATTAGAGGGTTAGAAAATGATTTTGATAAAATAATCTCCCTAGAAGCTATGGAAAAACTAAAGAATTGGGGAAATTGGTATTATCCAATTTAAGACCTCCACATATATCAGATTAGCTAGCTTTCATAAGGCTCCCCTCAAGCTTCCAAAATACCCCACTGAAAAAATGATAGTGTTAGAGTTGTGTAGGAAAGTAACGGAGATCCATAAATTGATTTCTAGTAAGCACAAATCATGATATTTTTTCCTTGTGAAGTTGGGAGTATACTCCTATGCCAATATGCAAAATGCTAAAACTACAAAAATAGAATTGGCTACATATACAATGAACCTGTATAATGACCAAAGGGTCAAATTCAACCCTATGGGTAAAATCAATAACATTATAGGTTCCTTCTTCAAACATGAACCTACTTTGGAGGACCATTAGTAAAAATGTGAAGAAGAGTTTGAAGTAAGAATGAAAGATTATTATAATATGACAGTAGATATGGTGAAAGCCTACAACATGACCAAAGTTCCAAAGGATTTGAAAGAGAATGGGAAGGGAATCTTCAACTAGCCAATATACAATGTGGATTGCTTAATTGAAGAGGATGATAAAATGGATACAAGGGTAGCAAGTGTCAAAGCTTGTTAACGAAGATGGTTGGTATCTCCATTTCCTATGATGGAGTTTTCAAAGACTAAACCTGAGCTAAAGAAATCCAATACATGTAAAGGATCATCTGTTTCTACTGAGAAGCAAAGGACATCATCCTCAACAACAAGGCCCAATAAGAGGAAATAAAAATAAAAGATAACTATAGAATCTAGTGAAGAAGAGGGTGAGGAAGAAGTCCATATAAAGTGGAGAAGAATAAATAGAAGTGAACATTGAACCACATCATTACATAGATCTAGTTCACCTATTCCTACTTCTCCTTCCTCAAGTCCTCCACAATACTCTTCCCCACACAAATCGTAGTTGAGGAAGAAATAGTCAAAGAAGAGGAAGTTCAACGAGAAGTTTGGGTAGAGGGAATTGTGGGAGAAGAGGTTGAAGAGGGAGAAATAGAGCCAAGAAAATAGGTTCAAAATGATGAGATTATAGGAGAAGAAATAGAATGATATGAGTTAGGGCAAGAACCAAATAATTCTCAAGCCTTGCATAATCTTAAATTCATCTCTTCTCCTCAACACGAAGTCTCTTCAAATCTCCCAGTATGGTTAAACCATACCATCCAAAAAAGAAAAAGAACATATGTCCAAGAGCAAGAAGAGGAAAATCTCACTATCCTTTTGGAAGCATTCTAATCCTCCACCAAAGAAGGAAGAGATCAAGAATATTATATACTATCACAAAGGATGAGCAAGGAAACAAGATATTTCAGATAGTTGTTTTGCTAGTAGACAAACTTGAATCAAATACACAACATGAGGACTATCGAATAAAGCAAGTCCATCTTAGGGCCCATACTAGAGAAGGGAAATAAAAATACTTACAAATGGTTGTGTCCTTTATCCCTAAGAGGATTCAAAAAGACAAGAATACAAAAGAATAATTAGTCTCAAGTAGCCCAGTTAACAGCATGTGTTAACAATTTGATAAGGCCCATTGATGTTGTTGCTCCTAAATCAGCTTTACAAGGTGCATTAAAAGAAGTTGTACACCCCAATTCTAAGGGGTGGATAACTGCTCTAAAGGATGAAAGGATGTTTACAAGCCCTAGCTAGTAGAATTTTGAGAAAAATCAATAAAATCTTATCACTGCATTAGTGATGAAGCTAGTTTGGCCCACCAGATGGAGGTGGAAATAAGTGAGGACTTGATGGTATGGGATGATTACATCCCAATTTTGTAGAAAATAAAATCCACATCCTTAGATAACTTGTTGAAGGTAGAGATGATAGAAGAAAAAGATCAAGACAATCCAAAGGAATGGACAAAGGAAACACAACTGAGGGTGAAGTCCCTAAATAAATGCAAACATAAGTTGAGTAATAATAGAAACCTAACTGAATAGGCTATGGTAAAGATAGAAAATTTTGTGGAAATCATAGGTTGCACTTTTTGGGAAACTTCATCCCTAGTTTCATCCCCCAACAAGATGGTCAAATAACTAGAAGAGTGTCTACGAGTTCAAATCGCTCCTGAGACCATTGATCAAGAAATGACCCGAAAAATAGACTTGCAAACTTTTTGGGATGTACTAGCTAGCTTTGAACTAACCTAAAAGAGAAGCTAGAGAATTCCACATTTTTGCAAAGGGTTAAATTGCAATACCATCAGGGTCCTTCAATGGATAATATGAATGATGTTATCACCACTTTCTCTGAAAGTTTCCCTAACATACTTTTGAATTTTGATCTATTTTGAATAAATTTTGTAATAAAATAAATGCCCAGATAATTAAATATCAATTTGGAATTGTGTTTTTAGTTGAACTCTAATTCAAGGAGAGTTGTTAGGTTTAGTTAGAGTTGATTCCTAGATCAAAGTTGGGAACTTCAATTAGACTTTTAGTTAACTTTTTTAGATCCATGAATTTTGGGATGTATGAGTCTATTTATTTAGGATTGTTAATCATTGTTAAGGATAAAAACTATTGTATTTGCAAGGAACTATACAATCTCAATGTGGATTTTTCTACTATTCTTGGTGAATATTTTATAAAATATCAAAGGATTATGCCTATTGCATGCATATGGCTTCATGATCATTGGTGATGGTACGATTATTTTTTTTATCTGAATTGATTAAATTGGTAAAGTCAATCATGTTGCTATGTTATTAAATAAAGTTTTGTCTTATATATGTGCATGTTTTATGGTGATTCGATTTGATAAAAATTCAAAAGCCTATAATTATGAATTTCCTTTGAAGATTGTATTGGTGTTAAAAGTGATTGAGTGAATACTAGCCGCTTTAATACTGGTTATTATGATTTTACCTCACCATTTAGAATTGATAAATGAGATAAATTTACCACTTTCCACTTAAATTTAGTTTGTTCTTCAAACCTCCCCTGTTAACTTTAAAGTATTTTGATCTTTATTTTTATTATAATACTTTGATTCTTTGAAAGAGTACAAGAATAACTTAGATTTGCTAAGTAATGTACTATATTAATATGATCGTGAATTTTAATAAATAAATCTCTATATTTTGGTTGAATGTTTTGAATATATTTTTAGGATATCTAAAATTACTCAGGCCTCTTATTGAACAAGTTAACACGAACCACTTATTTATCCATCATGTTCAAGACCTAGCCTACAAGGAACATTAGAGTAGGACCCCCAAGTGGGTAATCCTTCTAGAGAATTACCATCCTTGGGTTTACCTGGTATGCCAAATAAAATTTCTTCCATAAAAAATTCCTTGGTTAACCGCATGCCCTTGTTGAATTTGATCCTAGGTATAATGAATTCATCTCAAAATTTATTGTATTACCATTCCCACACAACCCCTATGATTACTTACCCTAAGAATGGGCATGAGGTCAATACCACAAGTAGGATAGGATATGCTAGAAATGCATTCTTCAAAAACAAAAACAATAGGTTTCAAGAAGATAAAGGCCCCAATGCTCAGTTAACATCAAAAATAGAAGAAATGAAAAGGATTTTATCATTGGTTACCAATGATCTTACACGTCTGAGAATAAATCCCTCTCAGGGAGGCAACCAAAACCAAAATCATAACCAAAACTATAGTTCTCAAAGTAATAACCTGAATGGCCAAGGTTTCCAAGGAAGAAGCTTGAATTCAACAAGAATAAATAGACCTTGGAATACCAGACCCAACAATGGAGGGGTCCCAAACCCTTTAGATAATGTAAATGTCATCAATTTCTTTGATGTAAGCTTAATAACAAACAGTTGTGGGTTTCATGAAACTTCGGATCATGTTGAGGCTAATTGCCTAGAAATGCAGAGAATATCCAAAATCATGCAAGGGGAATACTCAATCTACCCCTAAAAACATGAATACAATGATGGTTGATTCCTATGCTCTACTTAGTGAAGGAAATTAAGGCCAACTTTCAAAAGAAGAGGAATTCAAATTTCCTTTTGAAAATGAAAATGAACAAGAAAGCATAGATATTTATTCTTTCCAACTAGAGAGAAACAACTATAACTTAAGGAGTAAATGGGAACCACTTGCTAATGGGATCCCACTCCTTTGGACCCACATGCTGACAATAACTCAATAGCTCCTAAGGGACCTTTTGGGGGTACCTTCAAGCCTAGTGGTCCCCAGTTTAACAAAATTCCCAATTCATATGAAGATAAATACAACACAATAAAATAAAGAAAAAATAAAATATTTCTATTTACGACATGTTGTATAGTTGTCCCAATCGAAAAGAGGCGTTATTTAAGCCCCTAGAAAATCTACAAAATAAACCTGTCGGTAATCCTCGAAAGGATAAAGTTAAAGCTTTGAGTTCCTCCAATGCAATGGCCACCATATTTAAAGGTAAGACTAGAGTTCCTTCATTTTCGCTAAGTGTTAGAATGTTTGAGAAGAACTTATATAGCTGTTGGTTGACTTTGGAGCCTCATGTAACATGATGCCATACTCAATCTACCAAAATCTAGGGATGGACCCTAAACCAACCAATAGAGTAGTGGTACAACTTGACAAAACTAAGGTTAAGGTCATAGGTGAACTAAAAAAATTGCATATGCAGTTAGCTTTTGATCCCTATGTCTAAGAATATATTGATAATGTGGTGGATACCCCTAAAATTTATGGTATGTTACTTAACAAAGAATGGACCAAGTTTCTAAGGGCCTATTTTACCATATACTTTACTCAACTATGGTTACCATGGAGGGGATTAAATAACCAAATAAAGATAGATATGGAACCCAAGATAAAACACATGATCACTGAGTAAATGCAACAAATGAAGTGGATTTCATATAAATAGACTTAGGATTGTATAAAATGAATGATATTATGATGATGTATTTGGATATTGATGAACACACAAGGGAAGATAACCCTATCAAAGGATTGGAAGAGTTTGGATCTACTGACCACACCTTTCAAGAATATTTGAGTAGGATGTATGAAAATCTGACTAATCTTGGCAAATATGCAGATGCTTCAATACTTCTATTGCCAGGATGGTTCTGGATTCACAGTCAAAGACATTCTAAATTTTCTTGTCCCGCTTTTCAAAATGTAATGGAAAGGATTAAATTGATATAATTTCAATAATAGGAAAAGAGGATGCAAGTGAGGAAATTCACCCTAAAATGTTGGAAAGTCCCTGATGGGATCATTAAAAATCGTGACTAGAAAGTGTTAGAAGTTGAACCAAATACAATTTTAGATACAATCAAGTCTCCTCCTAGAACATTGCAAGTACAAGAGTGTCTTCTACCCAAATATTAAGGATCGCATAAACTTGAACAGGGAACCTGAAGAGATCTCAATACACTCATTCAGAAAATTTCCCATTATAAAATATGAATCAAATCTCTAGAATGTGGAGGAGAAAATAATGTGGAAGCTTAGATTTGATGGGTCCAAGTTCAAGCAAGGAAATGGTGTTGGAATTTAACTAATTAATCCACAAGGTGAATCTTTAGATTATAGTTCACATGCACAAAAAATATGACCAAATACAAGGCATTAATTAGAGGATTACTACTAGCCCACCAAAAGAAGGTTAATTATTTGTTTGTGGAAGGTGATTCACATCTAATCGTAAGTAAAATAAGAAGCCAATACTCTTTCCATGATAGGTGGTTCCCTCACCATCAATTCTAGACAATATCACAAATTTTTAAGTATTTGAGGATGATCAACACATTCTAGAGTTCATTACCAACTCTGGAATTTTCACTGCTCAAATTATAGAAAAATGTGACAAAGATCCATTTGAGATGGTTGAGGAAGGTATTATAAACTTGAAGACCAACACCATTCCTAAGGGAATGGTTGCATTAGAAATAATATTTGACCAATAAGAAAGCTACTCCAGGTTCAAAAGGAGGTAAATATGATTCTCATAACTTGGGAAATGAACAAGGTAAGAGAGACATTTGAAGGGAAAAAGAAGGCATCCTAGAACACCATCTAGGATTAGTATGTTTCTTTGGTAACATTCATTTAATTTAGGAACCTCAAAAGAATATACTACTATGCCTCAAAGCGAAAATTGACATAGTTATTTTTCCTACTGTTAATTCAAAGTTGCGATTAATTTTTAGATCTTTTCAGATCAAGTAGTTTCAACAGCATTACAAACACAAAATTAAACAAGAATAAGAAAAAAGAGAAAGAACACACATATTTATGTGGGGAAAACCATTTCGAGTAAAAAAACCCAAACTCCAAAACCACAAAGCCAATATATTATTTAGTAAAAAAGTAGTTACAATACATTCTTTAGGCTCAAGGCCTTTATAGGATATTTACATCTTGTTCTATCTCTAACAAAATTTTGGCAACATGAAACTTGTGAATAAACTCTCCTCTCTCACTTCTCTAGCAAAACACTTGTATTTATATAGTATATAATGCCCAAGATAGAATTTTCCTTAAATCCACATCCATGCATGAACATGCAATAATAAAGGCACTACATGCAAAACAATGCAACATGCACATGCAAAAAAACACCTATCAAAAATGTAGGCATCCACATTCCAAGTTGACTCAACTAGGAATAGAAACTACATCCATACACAACTCCCATTACAAATAGCAACTTCCAATATTAACTTTTCAAAGTGGGTGCCAACTTCCACAAAATTAGGTACATACCATAGTTAACTCAACATGTCTTAGCACATGTAACCTCCATGCAACTCTGAGAAGTTTTTACAAACTCCTCTCTCCAAATGAGCTCCCAAGTGACAAGTGTCACTATGACACACCTCTGTGAAGTATTCACAAGCAACAATGCTTCAAATAAGTGTCTAGATGACAAGTGGCACTCTGTTGAGCTCCACACCTTACATGTAGGATATAAGTCTCCCTAATAGGTCTCGCAAAATGCTATGACAACTATTATAGTTGGAAACTTAGGATATATCAATATTTACATTAATATTTATCCCAAAAATAATTATACAACTTAAAGGTTGAGACACCTTAATCCCAATAATCTCCCACATGTCAAAGACCTGCCAAGAGTCCTTGGAATCAACAAGATTTAGTTGCTAAGAGTCAACTGATGAAAACACATTATCACAACCATACATGCAATCACATGAATACTGAACAATATTGTCATACTTCAATCAAGCCAGCTACAACAAAATCCAAGATGTCCACCATCTAAGGCAATAGTTCCTACCATCCTCCAAAGGAAAGGAATAAGCCATGGTGTCTATGCACTAGTCTAAAGAACACAAACATCATATCCAACCGATAGAAAAGGCTACAGGATACTACCACAACTCCATTGTGCTCACAAGCTACACAGAATATCAACCAACTCCAAGCATGTATCCAGAACACAATTTTGAAGCCAAAGAATCCTCCAGAGAACAAGATAAACTATCAGCTAGAACAACAAGGGTGTTGCCACAATAGTGGTTTACACTTTCTAGGAGATCCTGACAACTGCTGAAATCACATATTTTTAGAAAATATAATGATTTAAGCCTTGAAAAGTTCCATTTAAAGGATTCCAATTAAAGAGGGTTTAATCAAACCACCTTAGACTAAGCCCTTTTGGATAGAACCCCACTAGTTTTAAACCATACCTATAACGGAGTCTCCTTTACACCTATCAAAATGCTGATAAAAAACCACTTTTGATTTACCTTTTGGGGGATCAAATGAATTCATTTAAAATGTATTTTTTGTAAGTATGTAGTCCTTATTATAAGCTTCCAAAAAAGTATAATTTTAATTAAATTTAATTTGATTATTATATTTATTTTTTATTTCTTGTGAATGTAGGTTTTTCACTGAAAATCAAGCTCTTTGTTCTGCACATGTGGAAAAATAGAATATTATCAAAAAAAACTAAAAAATATGAGTACACTAGATATTGAAGTCCTTGATCCAACAAAAAAAAATGAATTTTGATACATACAAAAAAAGTTGTGTTATACGGTCTGCCTATGTCTGAATTGTAATTGGTTTGACTTCAAAACTTTGATTAAGGAAAAATATTCAATAAAACAAGATGAAACTAATTGGAAGCACTATATATCATAGTTACAAATCTAGATTCGAAAAAAATAGAATTTTATCCTTCATGGAAAAAATTTATGTGTTATATGGTGAGTGTCACTCCTTAAAATGGTGTTTACTAAAAAAAACTAGTTTCTAAATGAGATGGAAAAAGAAGTGCAATCTGATTCCAAAAACTTTAAAAGAAATATATTTATAATCTATAGAAAAAATGTCACAAATTACTAGTTTGCATCATCTTCAAATTCCTCACGATTTAGCCGCTATAGATGCCCGAAAGTGAAGATTTAGTTAGAAAAAATCAGTCCAGTGTCCAATTTGGCCAAAAATTGTAAGTCAGTATTGTGAGATCACCCACAACCAAAATAGATTTCCCTCATCTAACTAATAAAACAACAAGACCAAAAATAACACCCAAAACAAATGTTAATCCATCCAATATACCATACATCAAAGGTATCCACAACATCAACAAACTCATGCCAACAATATATCCAACCCATCAACTACAATCACAAGCTCCTTGTGTCAAAATAGTCAACGAAGATAGAAACATCTAGGAACTCCCATTGCATGGGTAATGTCTAGTCTAAAAGATATCAACACACTCTGAGTCTACCAATAGTACCACATAGAGGATGTATCCATGCAATATCAAGAACCATCCATAATGACATGTATAAATTGTAACCAAAAAACTACTACAAGTACATATCTCACTACCAGTCTCCCAAGCTCTTCCATTTTAAGTCTCCAAAACTCTCTCATGTTCTCCACATCTAAAGAAGGACAAAGATGAAGGAACCTCTATTCCATCACCCAAAACCAAGTGACAACACATGACAATAAACTAGTGATCATCATAGCTCTGCATGATCTCAAGTCCAACATCATGTGAACACGAACATCAAGGAAGAAAACCAAGACCAAAGAGAGAAACTCTATACATCATACACATGTAGAATGTCCTTCTACATACACCTCTAAATGCTCAACTTTTTCAAGTATGATCTCCTCCACAACCCTAAAAGAAAAGCCTCAACAACACCCATCTTGTTCAATATCCAAGATCAAACACAACGTATGAATCATGTAATCACATGGATGTAAGCTTCTCAAGAGAAGACCAAACTAGGTCCATTTCCCAATATCAAGAAATCAGCCCACTACCATCTCCTAAACTCCTCATAAATGACATCACAATGTCAACTCATATGCTAAAGGAGATAACCATGTTGAACATCTCTCATAATGAATCCTCCAAAACCATCTAACTATAGGTCAAGATCCATATCTATGAAAGACAAGTATAACACTTAAGAGGACCAAGGGTTATGCCTCTCAAGTGAAAAATTACCGAGTAGACCAAGAGTGGGGAATGAGAATGCTCCTCCAATATATCCAAGTCAACATGACTTATCCAAGAGAAATCTCCTCACAGGTCTATCATGAACTCACATCCATGTTCAATTGAAAAGCTCCTCAGAATTCCTGCTAAGATATCATCAAGAGTACCCATCTCAACATATTCTTTCATCTCAAGATAAATACCTCGCCACATCTCCATACATCCATGAGAACTAACAACCAATCAACCTGTGGTAAGATCCAAATGAAAACACTACACTCTCATGAATCTCTCAAGCACATGATGAATGTACTCAAAACATAGAGAAATTTCTAGATCACTATAAAAGTTCCAACTATAGTCAAGAACCTATCATGACATCATGATCTAAATAGTCTCGTGCCAACACTCTAATGTGTAATCAAGAATCCATCATGGCACAACACTAGAACCCATCCTCTCAATAGAAGATCACCATCTCCTCGAAGGAGATCACATGCTCAAGTGAACAAACCATGGTCTCAAGAGCAATGCAATATGCCAAAACTCTAATGTACCATCAAGAGTATACCATGACATACCAACAACATACTCTAAACCAACATCGCCTATCAGAGCATTATCAATACCTCAACCAAAAACTCCAAGAGTCCTCCATAGCTCTAAGATGTCACACATCTTCAATCTCATGAAGATGACCATCTCAAAATAGTGTCCATGAAAATATGAAAGAACCCTTTTGCAACAAAAAGATCTAAGAGCTCCTCCTAGTAACATCTACAACACTAAAGTAGATCATCTATCACCAAATGATGAATCCACAATCACTGCTAAAGCTCCCACTGAACAATGATACCAAACTCTCCAAGCATCGTGACTCATCTCCTAATCTAAAGATCCTCCAGGTACATAAACCCATGATTCCATCTAACAATAATATCAAGTGGCACCAAGATCTCTGAGGCAAGGAAATACACCATTATTGTCACAACAACTCATAAAATAGTGTATCCAAGATATCCATGACATCATGATAAAACATGATATAGGTCCCCACAACTGAATATCTAGGTACTCAACACCATCCATCCTATCATCCCAAAGCAACAAAACAATACACAAATGACCACAGATAAGATCAATTAATACAGTCTACGAACACACTAAACCAACCTCATGGATATAAATAGTCCACATCTGAGTTCTCCCACTATAATCAAGAAAAGGTGGCCTACCCACATGACTAAATAACTCGTAGATCCAATCAAGGTGACATGCAAACCCATCATCACACTAATGATCATACAAAACTGAGATATCAAAGAAGATATCGTGTAGCTTTTCAAGACTCAAACACTAGATGACTAACAGATCTGATTTTCCAATAGTCTAGGAACCCTCCAAGAATTCACCACAAAAATTTTGAGTAACTAACATATACCAACATCTCCATATAGAGAAGATCTGATATATCCTCAAATCATGCATGAAGCATGCATGTAGAGCTATAACTATCTTACATCTAGAATCATTCAAAGACCACGACCCAGAAGATAGTTATCTATAGATCTATAAAACCACAAGTTTTGTTTGACCATAGAAAAATTACAAAACCACCATGTTTTCCAACACATGCAAATCCACATCCACTTATCATCTAGAAGACCCAAAGGTCAGAGAGAAAATATAACATTTAATCTAGAACAATGGATTATCTTGAATATGCATAACCATAGATTTTGAATGGAAAATCTACTAAATCCTCAAATCCAAGGAACATGAATTCATCATGAAAGTACAAAAATCCATCAAGAAAATAGAGAAATAGGAACTCCAGACCCATATCTAAGCCAACTCCACCACCACCATGTACATGCATCTGAGAGAGAATTATGCAATTCTAGAAGCTTTTAGATCATCTAATGATTAACTTCAAAGCCTACATACATTCGGGGTTATTGAAACAATTCCTTCCAATATTAGGGGCTAAAATCAAGCACCCAACATAGGCACACCAAACTAAATTCATAACACAAGTCTCTTCATATGACCAAGGATCCCATCTAAGACACCCAATATGAAAAATCTATTGCACACAACCATAGAATGAAAAATAATCACCATGCAAAAGGGTTATTCAACTATCTAACCAAGAGCTCCAGATCAACATCATTTCAATACAATCAACTCCACTTCTTTTTGTCTTAACCATCCTTCTTCGTGCCTGCTATTTCTAGAAACTAAAGAAACTACAAATGTTTCACTTACCAAAGGATTAACAATTATCCCATTCCTTCAACTTAGATTCCCTCAAGCCTCCAAGGCTAACGAATCACCAAAATAAATACCCATAACTAAAAACACCACATGCATTACCATGCAAGCCCATGCAAGTACATGTAGCACACATGCAAGTACATGCAACTTACATACATGCACATGCAAATCTGGAATTATGCTATGATACCAATTTGAAGGGAAAAAGCAGGCATCCCAAAAGAACATCTAGGATCAATATGTGTCTTTGGTAACATTCATTTAATTTAGGAACCTCAAAAGCATATACTAATATACCTTAAAGTGGAAACCATCATATTTATATTTCCCACTATTAATTCTTAAAGGAAAAAGGCTGAAATTAAGTTTCAAGTCTTTTCAGATCAACTAGTTTCAACAAAATTACAAACACATAAAATTAAACAATAAGAAAAAGTTAGAAGAGAAAGAACACATAGATTTACATTGGAAAAATCATTTTTAGTAAAAATATCCACACTCCAAAACCACATAGCTAATGTATTATTCAGTAAAAAAAAGCAATTACAATACATTCTTCAGGCTCTAGGCCATTACAAGAGATTTACATCTTGTTCCATCTCTGACAAAGTGTGAGCAGCATAACACCTATGAATAAACTCTCCTCTCTCACTTCTCTAGCAAAAAAGTTGTATTTATAGAGTATACAATGGCTTGGATAGAAGTTTCCTTAAACCCATGACCATGCATGAACATGCAACAAGAAAGGAACTACATACAAAAGCATGCAACATGCACATGCAAAACAAACACCTATAAAAAATGTAGGAGTCCACATTCCAAGTAATAAAAATTGCATCCATACACAACTCTCATTGCAAATAGCAACTTCCAATCTTTACTTTTCAAAGTGGGCACCAACTTCTCCAAAATTAGGTACATGCCATAGTTAACTCAACATTCCTTGACACATGTCACCTCTGTGCAACTCCGAGAAGTTTCTACAAACTCCTCTCTCCAAATGAGCACCCAAGTGACAAGTGTCGCTATGGTGCACCTCTATGAAGTAGGCACAAGCAACAATGCTTCAAATAATCATCTGGGTGACAAGTGGCACTCCATTGAGCTCCACACCTTGCATGTAGGATATAACTCTCCCCAATGGGTCCCACAAAGTGTTATGACAACTATTATAGTTGGAAACTTAGAATATATCAATATTTGCACAAATATTTATCCCAAAAATACTGCTAAGACTCAAAGGTTGAGACACCTTAATCCCACCAATGTTCTTATTGGCTTGGTCTGTACATCAAAGGGAAAAAAATGGAATAGTAACCACCTTGAAATCTTACAAAGAATTTATCACTTGGAGTTACAAAGATTTGAAAACATATGATACTTCAATGATTACTCATATCATTCCTCTAAATTGGGAGGCCAAACCTTTCAAGTAGAGGAAATGTGTGGTTAATGCCTTGCTAGAGCCATTAATACAAGGGGAAGTACAAAAGTGTTTAAGTGCTAGGATTATATATCTAGTACGACATTCAACCTAGGTAGCCAATTTTGTACCGATGAGAAAGAAAAATGGAGAAATCAAGCTTTATGTCAATTTCAAAAATCTCAACCAAGCTTCAAAGAAGGAAAACTACCCATTGCGTTCACTAGATGAATTCCTTCAAATATTTAATGGGTCACAAATGATTTCATTTCTAGATGGATATGTAGGTTACATCTAGGTCATGGTTAGAGAAGAAGACATATTGAAAATGTCCTTCACCACAAAGTGGGGAACATTTGCATACTGACAAATGCCTTTCGGTCCCATCAATGTAGGGATAACTTTACAAAGAGATATGGACATACATTTTAAAGGATTGATCAAAAAAAGCATCATTATATACATGGATGAAATCACGGTATTTTTAAAGGTCAAAGTAAATCATGTGAATAACTTGTGCAAGATCCTCCAGAGGTTCAAGGAATCATGTATTTCTCTTAACCCTAAGAAGTGTATTTTTTGGGTAATAGAAGGAAAACTCTTAAGTCAATATTTCTAAGAAAGGAATTTCAATTGACCCAGAAAGAATAAAATCTATCTTGAAGTTGTCCCTACCCAATAGTAGGAAAGAGTTGAGTATTCTTTGAAAAAAAATATATTAGAAAATTCATCAATGGGTTAACGGAGATTGTATGTCCCCTAAATGATATGTTAAAGAAGGATGCAAAAATTGAGTGGACCTCAAAAGACAAGAAGACGTTTTAGGAGATAAAGGAAGCTATAACTAACACTCTTGTACTGGTCAACCTAGATTACACTAAGCCTTTTAAAATTTGCACATTCACCTCAGACCACTCTTGTGCGGGTGTGTTGACTCAAAAAGGGAGAATATGGTGATGAGAGGCCAATAGATTTTATGAGTCCCCTATTCAAAAATGTAGAGATTTGATATCCAAATTTGGATAAGAAAACCTTTTCTATAGTAAAGGATATAAAGAAATTTTAGTACTACATTTTAAGAAGCAAGGTAATTGTTATAGTCTCAGATGTAGTAGTTAAGTCTAAGTTCATGCAAAATGAGTTAGGGAAACGAAGAGGCAAATGGATGCCCATCCTCCAAGATTTTGACATGGAGATACAACCTATGAAATTTTTGAGAGCGCAAGGGCTTTCAAAGACTCTAGTTGGGGTCGATAGGAAACTTGTATGCCAACAATAAACTCAACAGGATATTACTTTGGATGTATGGTACAGGGATATAGTTCACTACTTATTGCAAAACAGGTGCCTAGATAACCTAAATGCAACCCAAAGAAGAGATCTAAGGATGAAGAGCAAAGAATATATGATGAAAGCTAGATCGTTATATTGTAATAATTATGAAGGATTTTATTTAAAATTCTTGAATAAATATGAGATTATCTCAATCCTCACAAAATTTTATGATAAACTTGGTACAGGGCATGGTTCAAAAGAATTGGCGGCTCACCAGATATTGAGAGTAAGGTACTATTGGCCCCCATTGTTTAAATATGCCTATCAACATGTGAAAATATGTCATGTTTGTCAAGCAAGGGATAATAGAGAAATAAATGCACCCATGCCCCTACAACCTATGTATGAGGTATGTCCTTTCATCCATTGTGGTCTAGACTTCATAGGGATGATTAATTCCCACTTTTTTATAAGACACAAATTTATTTTGGTAACAACTAATTATTACACGAGATGGTCAAAAGCAATAGCCTATAGGAAAAGCATGACTGAGGTGGTGATAAAGTTTTTAGAGGATCATATCATGTGACCAAGTTTGAAATGTCATTCACTATGATATATAACGATGACCCTTCATTTTCATCAACTCAATTATTGCAATGGAATTTTGAGCATAAGTTAATACTAAAATACCCATCAAACTATTATCCTCAAGGCAATGGGGTTGCAGAATCTACCAACAAAAACCTGATAGAGGTCATTAAGAAATTAATAGATAAAAATCCTAAAGAATGGCACTCTCATATCAAGTTTGCACTAAGGGAAAATAGGACTAGGATCAAAAATTCTTTAGGGACATCCCCTTATCAATTGGTACATGGCCTAGAACTTGTGTTTCATATGAACCTTAGGATATCCACTTTAAAATGCATGGAAAATTATCTAGAAGCAGACAAAAAGGTCTAGATAAGATTAATGGATTTGTTCGATGTAGAAGAAAGAAGAAAAACTACTATAGAGTATGTTTTAAAACATCGAGTTGTTGTCAAAACATGGTTTTAAAAAAGATCCAAAGTCAAGTCCTTTAGGATTTCAGATCTTGTCCTACGTTGGGATAAATCTAAAGAGAAAAAGGGAAACCATTCAAAGTTTTACCAGCCCTAATACATGTCAATGGAAAGTTTATTAAATATTACTTAGGATCTTAGAGGGACTCTATCTCCTCTCTTGTATGTAGTTAGATTATGATTTTTCCTTTTCTTGTCATTTCATTTGTTGTTTTCATGTTTTCATTTCCTTGTTTTCTTTTGTGGCATTATTTTTCTTCCTTGTTCCTCCTTTTCTTTTTAGGAGATCTATGTGAGTTTTTCTTAGATGTTCATCTAGTTAAGGTTTCTATATCAATCACATAGAAAAATATCTTAATACTTCCTTATCAAACTTCCCATATACTCAAACACAAGGTTTGTTAATTTCTTGTTATGTTTGGAAGTCTTAAAAGTTTGAAGATATGAAACCAATGAATCATTGAACTAGGTCACATGAAACTTACAATCCACAATTCTTAAAGAATGTCAAATTTTGGATAAAGGGTAGGAGATAATGGTCTTTTAGGTCAAGTAAAATCTAAATATTTCTATCTTTCTCAATGACCACTATGGTTCCCAACCCAATGCCAAGTGAAAGATTTGAAATAAAAGGGGAGTAAAGAAAATCATACAAAAATGATCAATTAAAAATGGATGATTCAAATAATCTCTGTCGAGGCTATGGAAAATTGGCTAGTAGTAGGGCTATGTTTGAGGGAATCAAAGGTATCTATGTCGAGGCTATAGATGCTTGGATAGCAATAGAGTTATGCCTAGGTCACACCAACCAGGTCTTCATGAAATATATGTTAATAAAGCTAAAAGTTGGGAGAAAGATAGGGTCAAATTATTTTTTCTTTCCCATGAAGTCATTCCATTTTACCTAGGAATATTTTGAAGGAATATATCATCTACACACAATATGAGATTAAAGTATCCTTGGGAAAGATAAGATGGTTTTGTTACTTGGATCAATATATACTTCTTTCCCTAACAATGAATTTATATGTCCTTTGAGTTTAGGTCTTTGAGAATTTTATGGTGAAGAAATGTTTCTAGCATTTTATCTATTTGGTTATTATTTTTTGTACCTTGCACCCACACCCCATTTTCTTTCTAGCAAAATGGGGATCCCCTTTCTTTTTTCTTCCTTCTTTTTTCTCCTCACTTTTCTCTCTTTCCCTTTCCTTCCCCCTTTCCCCCTCTTTCTTCCTCTCTTTTATTTTTTCATTTGTCAGAGCTTTAGGATTCTCAAGATTAGTATACCATCCTTGTTGGACCCGACCACTAATATCTATTTATTTTCATCATTCTCTATTTTGTAGTTTCGCTCATCGAGGTTTCCCTTATTAGGATGTTTGGCTAGTGCAAGAGCACCCTCATGCTCAAATTTGGTTTTTTGTCTTTTTTTGTGTTGTTTGATATAAATAAGGTCATTTTGGACTATTAATTATCATTTAGAGTCATTCTAGACCATTTTAAAATATTTTGGATTCATAATGCAAATGATGTCAAAATTGTAAAAGTTGTCATTGTGAAAGTTGTCAAAAGTTCATTAAGGTTACAACTTTGATTAGAAAGTTAGTTGTGGGTGGTTGGTAGTTGGGAAATATTTGGGAAAGAATAAATACATGTTGTAAACATGAATCCCAAGGTTGGGAAGGTTGGAAAATATGGAAATGAAAGTTGGAATCAATTTGGAGCAAATTTTTTGTGCATTTTTCCTATAATAGTCTTGTTCTTTCACATGGTACAGATCTATACAGCCTTTTTATGACCTTAAAATGGTATTGTTGGAAATATTATTGAGTTATCTTTCATTTGGTTTTGGTTTGGTTGAATTTCATTAAGTTTAGAGAAATTTATAGCATTTTTTGTAACAACAGGTCTGAATCTACCCTAGGGTTTCCAACGAACAAGAAAATTCCATATTTTTTCTTCCCTCCATCAAAAATCTCTAAGATTAGTGAAAAGTTATTTTTTAAGGGTATCTAAAAACAATTTATAGGATATTTCATAGTTTTACATTTTGATAAAGTTACTAATGAAATTTTGTTTGCATTTGGATGTAGACAATCCAAAAAAAAACCCTCTTAGATGCAGGACAGTCAAGTTTTGAGCCTCTGCATACAAATCAACCCTACTTTATATTTGGATATGTATAAGAATGGTCAAATGGGTATCTTAAATGGGTCTCTTTTTCTGTAGATCAGTTCTGAGTCAAAAGATATGTCCAATTTTTTTTTTAAAAGGTTACAACCAAGAATGAGGGTTTGTGAAGGAAAAACCACTTTTTGATGAGCAAAGGCACTTGTTTAAAGTTGTTTTGAGTTTGATTTCCCCTACTCTATATCAAATTGGTATCATATCTCAAAAATCTAGGCAAGATAATTTTTGGAGTGTATGTGTTGTCTTTTTGCAGGTTGGAGCGAGAACCTGGATGCCAAAAGACTAAATAGTGAAGAAAGGAGAAACCTAAGTGACATATCACGAAGATAAGAAAGAACAAGGTGAAAAAGAATTTCTTGAGAAAGGAGAATGGAAATGTTGAAAATATTTTTATGTGAAGACTTGCAGAGTAAGGAGGTACCAAGTAAGAAACAAATGATAAGAAAAGAGAAAAGTGAGATGAAGAAGAAAAATAAGAAAGAAAAACAAATAAATGTTGAGCAAGAGATCATAGAGTTGAGGCAAGCCTTGGAACAAATGGAAAAAATTCAAAAAAAAATTGAAGAAAGAATGGAACTTGAGATGCAACGGTTACTTGAGAGAGAAAAATAGGAAAGTGGTTGGCATTTACCAATAAGAAAGAGGATAAAATGGCATATCAAGAAGATCATTCAAAGGAGAAAAAGGAAAAAGAGGGAAACAACAAGAATGGATGAGTTGCAAGACATATTGAAAGGAATGGTGCTAGAAGCATCTAAAGAGACAAGCAAATCTTGTGATTTTGAAAATAATTCTTTGTGTATGTGTTTACAGGTGTAGCAAATGAAAGTGAAGATGGAAAAGAGTCTAAAGAAGGAGAAGTGCATACAGTGTATGAAGATTGTTATACAAATGTAGCACACATGGAGACTCTTTTGGGTGTTGAAGTGGAGTTTCTGGTGCAAGGACACAAAGAGGAGGCCTCAAGGTCTCAATATTTTATTTATAATCTTTCATTGGAATATGTATGTGTAGGTTTGTTAGACAAGGAGATACAACTCATTGAGAAGCAAGCTCTTGAAAGAGATCAGGTTCAGAGAAGGATGCCAAAAGAGAAATACCTTGCAAGGAAGAAAGAAGAGGAGTTGAGAAGACAACCTAGAGAAAAAAAGTGGAAGAAACAAATATAAAGCCAAGAAGAAATCAAGGCAATAGTGCAGAAGAATTGGAAGACCAGAAAGAAAAAGAAGCCCTACACTCAAGTGGACTTGAGTTCTTCTTTCCCTTAAGTGTATGGTGCAGGAGCACCCTCATGCTCAAATTTGGGTTTTTATCCTTTTTTGTGTTTTTTGATGTAAATAAGGTCATTTTGGACTACTAATGATCATTTGGAGTTATTCTAGACTATTTTAGAATGTTTTGAAGTCATAATGCAAATGATGTCAAAAAAATTTCAAAATTGTAAAAGTTGTCATTGTGAAAGTTGTCAAAAGTGCATTAAGATTACAACTTTGATTAGGAAGTTAGTTGTGGGTGGTTGGTAGTTTGAAAATTCTTGGGAAATAATAAATAAATGTTGTAAACATGAATCCCAAGGTTTGGAAAGTTGGAAAAGATGGGAATGAAAGTTGGAATCAATTTGGAGCAAAAATTTTGTGCATTTTTCTTGTAACAGTCATTTTCTTTCACATGGTATGGATCTGTATGAACTTTGTATGACCTACGCATGGTATGGTTGTAAAAATTATTGAGTTAGATTTCATTTGGTTTTGGTTTGGTTGAATTTCATTAAGTTTAGATAAATTTATGGCATTTTTTATAACAGCAGGTTTGAATCTACCCTACGGTTTCTAGGGAACAAGAAAATTCCATATTTTTTCTTCCCTCCATCAAAAATCTCTAAAAATTGGTGAAAAGTTTTGTTTTTAGGGTATCTAAAATATATTTTGAGGATATTTCATATTTTTCCATTTTGATGAAGTTACTAATGAAAGTTTGTTTTCATTTGGGTGTAGACAGTCCAAAAAAAAACCCTCTCAGATGTAGGACAGTCAAGTTTTGAGCCCCTCTGTACAAAGAAACCCTACCTTATTTTTGGATATGTGTAAGAATGGAAAAATGGGTATCTAAAATGGGTCTCATTTTCTATAGATCAAGTCTGATTCAAAATATATTCCCAATTTTCCTTTTTGAAAGGTTACAAACAAGAATGAGAATGTGTAAAGGAAAACTCATTTTTTGATGAACAAAGGCACTTGTTTAAAGTTTTTCTGAGTTTTATTACCCCTTTTCTAAATCATTTTCTTGCAACATTCCCAATCTTGGAGGCCCGATGGTGGTGACATCTTGTCATCTTTCTTATTCTACCTTTCAAAATATTCAATAAGAACCACCCCTACATTTATTGAGCATTAAATCATCATTTTTGGGTATCTTTACAAGTGAGGTCAAGGGTTTTTATTGTCAAATATGAATTATCAAGCAAATACCCAAAATATATCTTCAAATTCCTTAGAAACGCTCCACAGAACTCAACTCGTATTTCCTCAAATTTCCTTGTGTTTGATTGTTGGTCGCGTCATATATGGTTTTTGCCTGGTTTGTGGTGCTCTTATAAGAATTCCTCGTCATCGCTCATCCATTTATGCTTTTTCCTCCCTTGAAATTTTTAGGTAAGCTCTAAGACTAGAACTTTCATTTCAATTTTCTAGTTTTTCTTATTTTTGTTGTATGGTCTTCTCGTATCCTCGTATTCGGTTTCATTTTTTTCATTTTTTTGTTTTTCATTTTTATTTTTTCCTTTTCTTCTTTTATTCTTTTTGTGCCCTTGTAAATTGTGTTTTCTCCAAACTTGTCAATTGATGGTGTTTATGACATCATTGTATTGGGCCTTAGGTTCCTCTTTTTCCAAGCTTTTCAAAAGGACCTTTATCTTGTCCTTGCTAAGTGTATTTTTTCTTAGGGGTTTTCTTAGTCTAGTTTTGTATTTCAGATTTTGGGTGTTAATAATGCATGTTAAAGATAATTTGATAAGAGTTAAACCACATCTCTAAACCCCAACATCTGATAAACAAATGACTTGAAATATTTTGGTAAAAACACTTCATATTTTAGATGTCAAACTTTGGGGTTAATACCCTAAGCCTTATCTTAACTTTAGGATAGAGTCAAACCTCACTCTTGATCCCTGACTCTTGACAATTTTTCCCTCATTTTACATTACCAAAAAAATCATTGTTTGTTAGTAAATGGATGTATTCATTACCCATTAAAGTTTCCAAAAGATAAGAAACAAGTGTTATTGTTGAATCCCAACCCTCAAAGAAGAGAGATAAAACAACACTGTGCTATCAAGAATCGGATGTTGAATCATCACACTATCAATTATCAAAAGAAATATTTAAGAGATCTCTTTTAATTTTGAACCCTAATCCCCAACATTCAATGAAAATCACTTGGTTTTTATTGAATATTGAAGATTGGTTGTCTACCTTAACGGTTAAGATCTAGTAAGGATAAGAGATACTCGTTACACTCAAATCCTAACTCCCAATGATAGTCCATTTTTGGATGTCGATTGATGGGTTTTTTTGGGGTAATAAGAAACAAAGAATAAGCTACATTCATGATCCCTAACTCTCGACAACACAAAGAAATGAGCATGATAGAGGCAAAATCGATGTTCAAAATGAATTTTTTATATTTCTTAAAAAATTTAGCAAGCGATAAAAGGCACGACCGATACCCAATCCCCGATAAATTGGATTTTTTTTCTAAAGTATGAATTTAGAGGATATTTCATCACAATTCAATATAAAATGGTTGTCTTCATGGCCTAATAATGGATGCTATTTCACTCCTTTTTGGTTATTTTCTTTAAGATTTTGATAGATGGTATTTTCATGTGTAGGTAATATACTAAAGGAAGGTGTTGAGATGAAGTACCAATATAAAGGATACCATCCTCCTTCAAATATATTATCTCTATACATAGATATTGGAGATACTAATATAGGACATATAGACATGGATTAATTTCATAGAAGAATTCACAATGAAGTTGAAAGGACAATCAAAGCCACCTCTTTGGCTAATTTCAGGTTGGTGGAAGCAATTGCATTCCCAGTTTCAATGTAGTCACCTAAGCTACTATAGACTTGTGCTCAATAGTATTATTAGAAGCACATGAGGATACTAGGTCTATCTGGAGATGTGATCCTTGACATTAGCCCTGACATGATTGACAAGTTATTCAGGATCCCTACCTTCCCTAAGTATGATACTATTGACATGAAAAGGGAAATGAAATATTTTAAGTCACACAATGTGATTTTTCTCAATGTTATTAACACTTAGATGATGCTCAGCCCAAGGAATATAGCACTCAAGATCGAAAGAGTACAACATAGTGTAGTGTAGAAAAAAGTAACCCTTTTCGCACTTAATTTGGGAATGAATAATCAATGATAAAATAGACTTAATGATGCTTTATTTAGGGTGTTGTAAAGTGTTTCTTTACACTTTCACACTAATCTAGGGATTTATTAATTAATTGAGGTTAATTTTTTCTTAATTGGCCCCTTAAATTTAAATCCAACCCTAACTTATTACTTTTTCCAAGGGATAAAGCCTAACACTCATTAATAATGTTTCACAACACTTAATTTTTCACCCATTCACCACCTAGCGAATAGGTCCTTCCTAGGTCCTAGGACTCCCTTTTTGCATGTTATTTCATATTCCTAAAGCAAGGTCCTAGTTAAGTGTGCTAGGACTCATTTTCCCTATGGGGAATGGGTCCTCCTTAACTTAGGACATCCCTTTTTGAACATATTCTTGGTGGGATTTTAATGATTTTGAATCCTATATCTAATGTCAGCTTGTGTTATTTGAATTTTGGGATTTAATCTTCAATTAAGTATAAATATAAGGTTATTTTACATGGTTTCAACTAGTTCTTCATAAGCAATCAAATAATTTAGAGAATTTTCATGAGATCAAGCATTCATATTCAAGAAGCAAGCAAGAGTGAAGTCTTGGAGTAGCATTATAGGTTTTCAAGCTCATTTTGTGTCAAAGATCAAGAATTATTTGAAAGAGTGATGATAGATGCCTATGAGAATCATGATGGATTCTAGGTGTTGGGAGATGCACATGACATACAACCAAGATTAATGACTTGTTTCCTAAGTGATTCCATCTTCTATGATCATTCTATTTGTAGCCTAAAGAGAGGTATATTCAAATTTGTGACTTATTGAAGGGACTTGGGATTCTCTAAAGTAGGTCACTTGCATTGTTTATGATTCATTATAGGGTCCTATTCTAACACAATTGGATAGGATTTCCTTGCATCATTAGAGATCTTAATCTTAGGCACGCTTAAGGTTAGGATTGCACACACATTTCATGTTTCATATTTTCATTTATCATCAAGGTTTAATTACCAAACTTGGGGTTTCGCTGAGGTAAACTCCCATCCACCAACAAGCTTCAAAATTTATTTTGCAGATTATTAGCAAATCCAGATCCAAAAGTGGGAGTTTCAAGTTATAAGGAAGAAGTGCAGATCTAGAACTTCAAGATCAGGTTTAGAGTTTTCTAGAAGAGCCTACCAAGACCTATTCACCACCTAGAGAATGAGTCCCTATTAGGGTTTTAGGGACAGCAAATTTTCACTATGTACAAGCTTCATTTCCAGATTCAGAGTTCCCTGGACATGTACACCAGGACCCATTTTTCACCTAGTGAATGATTCCCTGATAGAGTGGTAGAAACAACATATTTTGATCAAGTGCACATCATTCCTCATTCTCATTTTTTCCAAAAAATTTATTGTTTCTCCATGTTTGATGATAATTTTGTTCATTGAATTTGATAGACCTAGAATTAGGGTTGATTTTATAGTCCAAATTCTTATCCCCAAAGTGTGTTTTAGCTCACCACCCTGTCCTTGCATAAAGGATAAATTGCAAGATCTCCCTAAACTTGACTCGGCTTACCTTTTTGGGTTGATAGTATCTTCAAGGTTTTGGGATCTCATTGCTTTAATGAAATATTAGGAAAAGAGGGTTAGACATCATAGAGCCCCCTTTTTCTATGTTTCACATAGGAGTGAATTCCAGGAAGATATCAAAGATCAGATCGCACTCCTAAGCAAAGTCTATGATTATCAGAATTCCATAGAATTTTACCCATGGATGTGTCACTTTATGCTACTCATCATAGATGATAAAAAAATTGACTGGGAAAAAATAATTATAAACAAATTACATACACACCTCAAATATGTATTTCAAATTAGCAAATTTTATATGAACTCTTATCTAGTCTACTTGTTTTCTTATCAGGCTAGCTTCCTGGGGCTCACTAGAACAAGATCTCTTCAGTTGGGAGAGGTTGAGATTTATGAGAATTACCCACAATTGGAGTGGAGTTCTAGTTATATAATTACTATACGGTAAATTATAATTTTATTTATGTCATCATCAGAGGATTATAAAATTATTTTGCTAAAAGAATATCCCTAGATGTTATAGTTGAGCTAAAGAATTGGGGAAATTGGTATATCCAATTTAATACCTTCACATATATCAGAGTAGATGGCTTTCATAAGGCTCCCCTCAAGCTTCCAAGGTACCCCAATAACAAAATGATCTTGTTGGGTTTATGTAGGAAAGTAATAGAGATCCATAAATTGATTGTTGGTAAGCACAAATCAAGATATTCTTTCCCTATGAAGATGTGAGTATAATCCTATACCAACATGCAAAATGCTACAACTATAGAAATAGAATTGGACATGTATATAATGAACTTGTATAATAATCCAAGGACCAAATTCGACCCTATAGGTAAAATCAATAAGGTTATAGGTTCCTTCTTCAAACAAGAGCCTGCTTTGGAGGACCATTGGGGAAACTATGAAGAAGAGTTTGAAGTAAGAATGAAATATTACTATAGGATGACAATATATATGTTGAAAGCTTGCAATGTGTCCAAGGTGCCATAGTATTTAAAAGAGAATGGGAAGCTTCTAGGTCCCATTTAAAGTGGGTAGGGAATATTCAACCAACTAATTAACAATACGGATTGCTCAATTGAAGAGGATGATAAAATTGATACAAGGCCAACAAACATCAAAGATTTTCCATGGAGAAGGTTGATATCTCCATTTACTCTGATGGAGTTTCCAAAGCCTCAACCTTAGCTAAATAAATCCTTGTAGGTGAAGGATCATCTACTACTACTGAGAAGAAAAGGCCATCATCCTTAGCAGAAAGGCCCAATAAGAGGAAAGAAAAAGAAAATATAACTATAGAATCTATTGAAGAAGAGGTGAGGAAGAAGTCCCTTTAAATCATAGAACAAGAACTAGAAGTGAACCTCAAGCCACATTATTGCATAGATCTAGTTCACCTTTCCCTCCTTCTCCTTCCCTAATTCATCCTCCACAACACTCTCCCCCACATGAATCTC